>PVKV010018771.1:0-33438 GCA_004027835.1 Alouatta palliata
AAAAAAAAAAAACTGATACTTCAGAGGGAGGGTGATTCTGCCATACTGATTGCAAAGACTGACTCAATTCCTCATCCCTGTCTGTGTCCACACTCTTTGCAATCTTATAGCTCCTGAAATCAGGAGCTGGCGTCTATTTCTCCACATCTAGGCTGGCCTTGCCACTCTGGCCTATAGGATGTGATAAAAATTGCAGTGTGCTCGTTTGGAGTGGAAGCCTCGAAAGGGCTTGCACCCTTCTGCTCTCTTGAACTCCTGCCACCAGGAGAGCATGCCTGAGCTAGCTAGGTTGCTAGAAAAAAAGAGCCAAGACCATCACAGGCCAGCCAGTCACAGCTGATCCATCACCTGGCTGCAGACACATAACTGAGCCCAGCTGGGGAGGCAGAGGCAGCACTATCCAGCTGATCCTCAGATTCATGAGGAGTTACACCCAGCTATTGTTTCATACCACTACATTTTAGAATAGTTTGCTTGCATCAATAGCTAACTCAAACAGGAGTGATTGATGCTAAAGCATTCTAAAGTGGTTTATTTCTTTGTAGGAACAATAAAGAAATTAACCTTAGAGTCTTAAATATGCTTTAAGCTAATTTAGCTCATTAAAAAATATATATATGTATATATATATGTATATATATATATATATATATATATTTTTTTTTTTTTTTTTTTTTTTTTTGAGATGGAGTCTCACTCAGTCGCCAAGGCTGGAGTGCAGTGGCACGATCTCGGCTCACTGCAACCTCCGCTTCCCAGGTTTAAGCAATTCTCCTGCCTCAGCCTCCCAAGTAGCTGGGACTACAGGTGCGCGCCACAACGCCCAGTTAATTTTTGTATTTTCAGCAGAGACGGGGTTTTATCATGTTGGTCAGGCTGGTTTCAATCTCCTGACCTTGTGATCCGTCTGCCTCGGCCTCCCAAAGTGCTGGGATTACAGGTGTGAGCCACCATACCTGGCCTTGTGAAAATATTAATAGCTGAGACACAAGAATTGCTTGAACCCAAGAGGCAGAGCTGCAGTGAGACAAGATTGTGCCACTGTTTTCCAGCCTGGGTGACAATGCAAGACTGTCCCCTTCACCAACAAAAATGAAATAATAGATATATGTATTAAAAATAATAAAATATTAATAAACTAGGTGTGGTGGCTCACACCTATAATCTCAGCACTTTGGGAGGCTAAGGTGGGTGGATCACTTGACACCAGGAGTTCAAGGCCAGCCTGGGCAACATGGCGAGTCCCCCATCTCACAAAAATTTTAAAAATAAGCTGGGTGTGATGGTGTGCACCTGCACTTCTAGCTACTTGGCAGCCTGAGGCAGGAGGATCACTTGAGCCCAGGAGTTTGAGGCTGCAGGGAGCTATGATGGTGCCACTGTACTCCAGCCTGAGCATCAGAGCAAGACCCTGTCTCTTTAATTAAGATATTAAAAATAATGACCATTTGGTGGTTATCGCCTGTAATTCCAGCACTTTGCGAGGCTGAGGCGGATGGATCACTTGAAGTTGAGAGTTCGAGACTGCCTGATCAATATGGAGAAAACCGTCTCTACTAAAAATACAAAATTAGCTGGGCATGGTGGCACATGCCTGTAATCCCAGCTACTCAGGAGGCTGAGGCAGGAGAATCCTTTTAACCTGGGAGATAGAGGTTGCCGTAAGCCAAGATTGTGCCATTGCACTCCAGCCTGGGAGCCTAGAGTGAAACTCTGTCTCAAAAATAACCATTAAAAATAATAGAAATAGAATGATATGGTTTGGATTTGTGTCCCTGCCCAAATCTCATGTCAAACTGTAATCTCTAACATTGGAGGAGGGGCCTGATGGAAGGTGATTGGATCACGGGGGTGATTTCCCCCTTGCTTTTCTCACAATAGTGAGTTGTCAAAAGATGTGGTTGTTTAAAAGTGTGTAGCACCTCCCCCTTCGCTCTCTTACTTCTGCTCCGTCCATGTAACACATGCCTCTTTCCTCTTCAACTCCTGCCTATGATACAACAGCTCAATATCCCTAATGTATTCAGTGATCAGGATTTATTGAGGAATTGATGCAAAATTCCTTTAAAAAATACTACCAAACCAAATTCAACAGCACAGTAAAAAAAAATTATACACCATGACCAGGTGGGATTTATCCATGAAATGCAAAGATGGTTTAGTATATGAAAATGAATGAATGCAATAAACCACATTAACAGAATGAAAAACAATCACACGATTATCTCAGTTGACGCAGAAAAAGCATTTGACAATATTTAACATCCTTTCATGATTAAAAAAAAAAAAACACTCAGACTAAAAATAGAAGGAAATTACCTCAACATAAAAGGCCATATATAAAATGTCCATAGTTAATATCATGCTCAATGGTGAGAAACTAAAAGCTTTTCCTCCAAAAACAACAAGCCCACTCTCACATCTATTCAACATAGCACTAGAGGTCCTAGTAAGAGTAATTAATCAAGAAATTGGGAAGGAATAAAATAAAATGATCTGCAGACGACCTGACCTTAAATGTAGCCCTAGATTTCAAAGGATGTCATAAACAGCCTGGGGCAGAGACTTGTTACAGGGGTGAAGCCACTGTAGGGAGACCGCACTAGGGCAATGCCCAGTGGAACTGTGGGTTCAGAGCCACTGAAGAGAGTCCCCACTAGGCCTAGAGGAGCTGTGGGGGCAGGGCCATTCCCAAGACCCCAAAACAGTTCTTGTAGAGCTACCAGTGTGCAACACCAGCCTGGAAGAGCTACAGGCACAAGATTTCAACCTATGAGAGTGTCTCTGTGGACTGAGCCCAGGAAAGCCAGAGTGGTCTTGCTTAGGATCTCCTCTCTTTTTTTCTGTGTCTCCCTTTTGGAATGCAAATGTCTGTCCTATGACTGTCTCACCATTGTATTTCAGAAGCACATAATTGTTTAATTTCACAGGCTCAGAGGTGGAAATCTGCCTTAGTATGAACAGTGCTTTGAGTCTCACCCATATCTGATTTAGATGACCCTCGGCTTTGGAATTTGAAGTTGATTTTGAAATCATTTAAGACTTTTGGGGATATTGGGATAGAACGAATGGATTTTGTATGTGAAAAGAACAGAAGTCTTGGGGAGGCAGGGCGGAATGCTATGGTTTGAATGTTTACCCCATTCAAAACTCATGTTGAAATTTAATTGCCAGTGTTAAGAGTTTAAGGAGGCAGGATCTTTTAAGAGATGATTAAGCCATGAGGGCTTCACCCTTGTGGGTGCAATTGGTGCCATTACAAAAGAGTGAGTTCAGTCTCCTCTTGCTGTCTCTCTTACGCTTCCACCTTTCATCACAGGATGATGCTGCAAGAAGGCCCTCATCAGATGCTGGCCCCTTGATCTTGAACTTCCCTGCCTCCAGAACTATGAGGCAATACATTTTCCACCCTTATAAATTACCATCTGTGGTATTCTGTTATAGCAGCACAAAACAAAAACAAGGTTAAGATGGTAAATTTTATGTCATGTGTTTTTTACCGCAACAACAACAAAAAAATACTATCACATTTGAGACTTTTTTTGAAAAAGGAGTGTGTTTAAAAGAAATGAAGCACTAATATATTCTATAACATAGATAAACCTCATGAAAACATCATGGTAAGTGAAATAAGCCAATCACAAAGACCATGGCTTAGTCCCTTTTGTGCTGCTATGACAGAACGCTATACTGGGTAACTTAAAATGAATAGAAATTTATTTCCTCACGTTCTGGAGCCTGGGAAATCCAAAATCAAGAAGCTGGTATCTATTGAGGGCCTTCTTGCTGCATCATTCCATGGCAAAAGGGTGAAGAGAGAACAATAGAGAAAGTAAGAGGGAGCCAAACTTGTTCTTTTGTAAGGAACCCACTCTTGTGTTAACAGATCCACTCTCACAATGATAGCATTGATCCATTCATGAGGGTGGTGCCCCCATAATCCATTGACCTCCCATTAGGCCCCACCTCCCAGAACCGCCTCACTGGGGATCAAGTTTCCAACACAGGAATGTTAAGGGACACATTCTGATGTGGTTTGGGTCTGTGGCCCTGCCCAAATCGCATGTCAAATTGTAATCCTCAGTGTTGGAGGTGGGGACCTGATAGGAGGTGATTGGATCATGGGGGCAGATTTCCCTTTGTTGCTGTTCACGATAGGGTTCTCATGAGATCTGGTTGTTTAAGAGTGTGTGGCACCGTCCCCCACTCCTGCTCTGGCCATGTGAGATGAGCCTGTTTCCCCTTTGCCTTCCACCATGATTGTAAGTTTCCTGAGGCCTCCCAAGCCATGTCTCCTGTACAGCCTGTGGAACCGTGAGTCAATTAAACCTCTTTTCCTTACAAGTTACTGAGTCTCAGATTATTTCTTCATGGCAGTGTGAAAATGAGCTAATACATATTCAAACCAGACCAGATCATATACTATAGGATCATTGTATGATTCCATTTATATGAAATGTTCAGAATAGGCAAATCTACAGACATAGAAAGTATATTCATGGTTGTCTAGTGCTGGGGAGAATAGAAGGGTTGGGAGTTATCTTAGTCTGTTCCAGCTGTTGTAGCAAATGTACCCTGGACTGAATAGCTTAGGATTTCTTACAATTCTGGAGGCTGGGAAGTCTAAGATCAAGGCACCAGCATGATGAAATTTGAGTGAGAACCCACTTTCTAGCTCACAGATGACTGTCTTTTAATTGTGTCCTCACAGGGAAAAGGGGTGAATGATCTGTCTGGGGCCACTTTCATAAGAGCACGGAGCTCATTCACGAGGGCTATGCCCTCTTGACCTAATCACTTCTCAAAGGCCCCATCTCCTAATACCATCACCTTAGGGGTTAGAATTTCAACTTATGAATTTTGAGGGTATACAAACATACAGACCATAGCAGAGGTCATAGCTAAAAGTTTTCTTTTGAAGGTGATAATATTCTAAAATTTATTGTGGTGATGGTCATACAACTTTGCAAATACACAACACTGAATTGTACATTTTAAATGGGTGAAATTTTATGGTATGTAAATTATTCTCAATAAATCTGTGGTAGGCCATAGTGGCTCATGCCTGTAATTCCAGCACTTTGGGAGGCCAAGGTGGGCAGATTGCTTTAGCTCACAAGTTCAAGACCAGCCTGGGCAACATGGCAAAACCCCATTTCTACAAAAGATGCTAAAAAAATTTAGCTGGATGTGGTGGTACATGCCTGTAATCCCAGCTACTTGAGAGGCTGAGCCCAGGAGGTAGAGGCTGCAATGAGCCAAGATTGCACCACTGCTCTCCAGCCTGGGTGAGAGTGAGACCTTGTTTCAAAGCCCCTTCCCCTAAAAACTCCAATATATCTGTTATATTCCTATGCTTAAAGAAAGTCACTACATAACGAGAAAACATTCAAATGACCTGAGATTTGACAAATTTAACCTGTATTCAGATAACAACCGAGTGTCAGAATATATAAATTAAAACTTGAAATAATAGACAAATATATGACACTGGAAGCATATAAATTAGAAAAAGAATACATTTAAAGGGCTTACATCACCTGATTTTGAGATTTACTACAAAGCTACAGTAATCAAGACAATGTGTGGTTTTGGCAAAGGGATGGACTCAGATCAATGGAATAGAAAACTGAGAAATAAACCCACTTAAATATGATCAATCGTTGACAAAAGAGCAAAGGGAATTCAATGGAGAAAAAATATGTTTTCTACAAATGATGCTGAAACAATTGGATAACATGTAAATAACAATGAGCCTGGGGCTTTATTTAACACCTTATATAAAAATTACCTAACAATGGATCATAGATGTAAGTGAAAAACATTATCATTAAGCTAGCAGAAAAATTAAAAATTTCCTAAACTTTAGTTAGGGATGGGCTGTTTTTGTTTGTTTGTTTGTTTGTTTTGATACAGAGTTTTGCTCTTGTTGCCCAGGCTGGAGTGCAATGGCACAATCTTGGCTTGAACCTGCCTCCCAGGTTCAAGCAATTCTCTTGCCTCAGCCTCCCAAGTAGCTGAGATTACAGGCATGCACCACCATACTTGGCTAATTTCTTTGTATTTTTAGTAGAGACAGGGTTTCTCCATGTTGGTCAGGCTGGTCTCGAACTTCTGATCTCAGGTGATCTGTCTGCCTCAGCCTCTCAAAGTGCTGGGAGTAAAGGCGTGAGCTGCTGCACCCAGCCAGGGAAGGGGTTCTTAAATATGACACCAAAATATGGTCCCTAAAAGGAAAACTTGGACTTCATCAAAATTTAAAGCCTTTGCTTTATAAAAGACACTGAAATAAAAATGGAATAAAAGAGAATAAAAAGACAAGCCACAAACTACAAAATTAAACTAGGAAAACAAACAATAGAATTCTTTTAAAATGGCAAAAGATTTGAACACTTCATCAAAGATACACAGATGGACAATAAGCACATGAAAAGATGCTCAGCATCATTAGTCATTAAGCAAATGCAAACTGAAGCCACAGCGAGATACCACTACATGTCTACTATGGTGGATAAAATAAAAGCAATGAGAATACCAGGTGCTGGCAAATTATGGAGCAACCACATCTTCATACATTGCTGGTGGAAAAACAAAATTAACCAATAATTCTGGAAAAGGCTGGCCCTGTGTTACAAAGAGAAACATACTTACCATATGACCTAACCATTTCATTCCAATATTTACCCTTCAGAGATGAAAATTTATGTTCATACAAAAACCTACATATAAATGTTTGTAGTATTTTATTCATAATCAACAAAAATTATAAACAACCTAAACGTCCTTCAATGGGTTAATGGTTAAGAATACTGTGGTACATTACAAGGAAAACTACTCATCAATAAAAAGGAATAAATAACACAACAATGATGAATATCAAAGCCTTTTACTCAGTTCGGGGTGGGGAGCCAGTCATGAAAAAAAGCACAAGGAAAATTTGTTGGTGCAGTGGAATTGTTCTGTACCCTTTGTGGTGATTTTTACATAAGTCTACATAGGTCGTTTTAAGACAGAACTGTGGAAGGAAGAAAGGAGGAAGGGAGAAATAAAGAGAAAGGAGTGAAAGGAGTAGGAGGAAGATGCTTATGAGGAGGAGAGAGGGGAGGAGGAGGAGAAGGAGGAACTATTATAACCATACATAATTACGGCAGTAGTTACAAGGGTAATATCTTCGTCAAACACCTTTAAGTGGGTGAATTTTATTGTGTACTTCGATAAAAGCTGATTTTGCAAAAGTCAAAAAGTTATTTTAAAAGTAGTAAAATTGACAAATCTCTAGAAACATGACCAAGAGAAAATGCGAGGATACAAATAAGCCATATCAGGAAAGAAAAAAGGGACATAAGTTCAGATAGAACAAATACTTGGAAATAAAATTATTTTAAACAATTCGATGACCAAAAAGGATACATTTTTACAAAAACCTACAACTTTCTAGAAGAAACAGTAAACCTAAATAGCCCCTAAAACCACTCAAACCACATATTACAAACACAATAATCCCAGTTTAACGATGAAGGCAACTAAAATTCAAGTGACACAAACTCCCCCAGAGATGGGGGAAGAAAAAAATCACCAAACTGGGTAAATTCCAGGAATGCAAGGATTTTTTAACATCAGAAAATCAAGGTGGTTTACTACATTATAGATGCTTAAAAGAAACCATATGATTAGCTCAAAAGATGCAGATTTTACCAGGATCCCAGAAAATTTACTTAAAAATATAAAAAGCCTCATTCCATCATATTCACAGTTGTTTCTATTGGGCTACACCACTGTGGAGCATACATGACAGACATGTCCTCTTCTAAATGACTATCAATAATACCTAATAGTTATATAGCACCTGATAGCTTACAAATCACATTGCATCCATTTTCTACCTAACTCTAGTCATTCTCAAATAGGCATTACATTTTAAAACATGTATCTATGAGGAAACAGATTTCAAAGGATGAAAGTGACTTGTCCCAAATCCCAATTATTTTCATTCTTTATTGATTCTCTATGACATCATATTTCATATGGCAAATTAAAGTGAACAGAGAGCCACATGTAGCTAATATATAATTGGAAAAATATCCAAAATTCTAAGTCCAGTTCTCCAGTGCTTCTCATACACTTTTTGGACAAAAATACAAATTAAAAAAATTTAACCCTATGGTTTATATTGTTAGTCATATCTATCCTTCTCAAGTTTATAAGCTACAATTAAATGCTGGTGTTTCCTCAATTTAAAAACTACAGTTCCTTCAAAGCGAGGTGAAGCAGGCTAGTTTCTACTTATCAAATCGGAAGCTTATCTTCAGGAAACCACTGAGCATTCCTTTTAGCACCTATTCCTAACTGGTTACAAATGACTTGCACATACCACAAACTCTTAGGTTATATATACCACAAACATTATATATACCACAACTTGATGTGTGATTTCAGTGTCAAGCACAAAAATGTCATTGGAAAGGTGGAGCACTACTTTCTCCTATTGCCTTCACTAAGTACAGCTAAAAATCCTGGATATTATATACAAAGCAAACATAAAAAGGTTCTAAAAGGTGGAGAGAGAATGGAGTGACTAGGGACCTCAGAACTCGAGGACGAACACAGCAGTGACTTTCTTGGGTTTTCTTATTGCCTAATCTATCCCAGACTGGGTTCTGACAGAGAAGCTGACAATCTGGAAATGCCAACAGACACCAACAAGAAAAAAAAAAAAAAAGGCCAAGACAATCTGGTTTTTTTAGCCCAAGGACTGGGAAGGGAGCAGCCTAGCAAGACAGAAAATCACAATCCTACTTCAAAGACCACAGAAGAAAGCTATGGTCCTATCCACACCAACAAAGGCCTATACTTCCACCCTCACCATGCTGTAACAAGGCTCCTCCATCCTCCACCTTTACCCTAAGGGTGTGTTTGAACAACCGTTTGATAAAGAGATCATGAATGTGACTCACGGGCTTAGCAACCCCATCATAAGCCAGGAACATAAATGGGATTATACCAGCAGAGATACAGCCAGCTGGTACTAAAGGGGAGAGGAAAACAACAAAATAAAATGAAGGCAGACTTTAAGGCTTCTTAGATCATATAGAACCAGACTAGAGAGCCACTTGTCTATGAATGTGTTATTCTTCAAGAGAATGACCCTGAAAACAATTCACAGACCACTGGGGATACCTCCTGTTTCAAAGGGTGGAAACATCACTTTGGTTTCAACAGAACAGAAAGGCTGCAACTGAAGCCTTAGAGGCAGAATTGCCATGCAGAGGCTTAGGAGAGGGGCCAGCTGGCAGTACCACAGAGATAGGACCACTACTCCAGTGGGTCCAGAAGGCAGGGCATTGAGCAAGAGGATTATTCTCACAAGATCTGATGAAATGTAACCTCTGAGGAATTTGTCTTACTAAGTTCTGGACTTGCCCAGGACCCATTCCTCCTCCTACTTTCATATCTCTCCTCCTGTGGAATGGGAATGCCTACATTATGTCTAGATCACAAATGTATTTTGGAAGCACATAACTTGTTTGGTTTCATGGGTTCACAGCTGGGGAGTAATTTTGCCTCAGGATAAATTGTACCTTGACTCTTACCCATATCTGATTTAGGGATATTTACTTGAAGGCCTGAATTTTACAGCTAATGCTAGAATGAGTCAAGATTTTAGGGGCTGTTGGAGTGGAATAAATATACTCTGCATTCAAGAACATAAATTCGGTGAGGGGCTGCAATGGAATGTTATTAACTACATGTATCCCTTCCTCCCCAAAATTAGGTTGAAGCCCTAAACTCCAATGTAATTTATTGGAGACAGGGTTTTTAGGCGGTAACTAGGGTTAAACGAGATAATAAGGGAAGAGTCCTAATCTGCTAGAACTGGTGGGCTGATAAGAACAGGGAGCTATTTCTCTCTTCCTCTCCCCATTGGCCCCCCCATCTGCATGCACTACAGACGTGGGAGGATGCAGTGAGAAGGCAGCCATCTGTAAGCCAGGAAGAGAGCCCTCACTAGAAGCAGAGTCCATAGGCACCTTGATCTTGGACTTCCCAGCCTCCAGAACTGTTAGAAATAGGTATTTTTTTGAGCCACCCAGTCAGTCTATGCTATCTTGTTAAGGCAGATTGAGCAGATTCAGGCAAAAATCATCAAGAAAAAATGAACAGAGCCTCAGGAACCTGTGAGGCTACAACCAAAGAGCTAACATTTCTTTCATTAGAGTCCCAGGAGAAAAGGAGTAGAAGGTGGGGGCTAAAATGTACTTAAAGAGATGATGGCTGAAAATCTCCCAAATTTGGCAAAAGACATAGTCTATAGATTGAAGAAGCTAAGCAAACCCCAAATAGGGTAAACTAAAAGAAATCCACACCAAGAGACATTATAGTAAAACTTCCTCAAAATTAAAAACACTTCACTCAAAATAATGTGTCCAATAATCTTCAAAGTTTCAAAGAAAAACGTATGTAGCTTCCTGCTTCACCTCCATGTAAGGCCGGTTGCCTCGTCGGGAGCTCGGATATGCCCATCCCTCTCCGCCCCTGGAAACTACGTCACCACTCGGCACTCGGCATCTAGCTCTGCCACGTGGCTTCCCCAACGCCCACTTCTGCACTCCACATCAGAATCTGCACTCAGCACCCACCTCTGCACTCAACACCTGCCTCTGCACTCGGCACCCGCCTCTGCACCAGCACCTAGCTCTGCACAAGGCACCTAGCTCTGCACACAGCCCTCCGGACAGCCCCGGCTGATGCAACCCTGGCCGGATCTTGCATTAGGAAAACCTGCCCCACAACCTACCCACCAATAACAGCCCACCCCGTCTCCATCCCACTCCCCCGCAGCCAATTAGAACACCCAGCCACTCCTTGCTCTCCCAAAGCTATAAAAACCCCTCGTTCCAGGAAGCCAGCATGACTTCTCTGGCCCCACTTTCTGGACCACAGAACCTCGCCAGGGAGCTTAATAAATTGGCATTTAATTTTCCTATGCTGGTCTCAGTTTCCTCATTTTAAACTCAGCAATAACCCTTACACTCCATGCCTCAAGTTATGGCGAAGAGCCTCCTCCAATCTGCTAGCACGATGTGAGGATTTGGAAACTGCCTCCATGATGGAAGAGGACCAGAAGCTGGAGAGGAAAGTAATACAAGGAGGCAAATAATGATAAGCAATACAGAGGCAAAATGTGGGAAAACTAGAGCTGAAACAATGGGACTCATGGGTTGGATGATGTGTCCTCTTGCTGGTACCAATAAAAGATTTCTAATTAACACAACTAAAAACACATTGTGCTCTCATAAAGAGCAAGGCTATGAACAAAAAGACGACAACCAGGAACCAGCAAAGAGCCAGGCTCAGAAAGAAGAAGACCCAAAGAAACACAGAAGCCATCTTTACAAGCACAGCTTCCGTGCTCAAGGTTATCAGTTGCTCCCCACCACAAAAGTGGAGCAGCCAGGACAAGTACAAAAAGGGACCCAATTGGCGGTGGGGCTGGAGCTAGGGCCAGCAAGCCCTGTGGGCTCTGTGCTTCTTCGGGGGTGCAGTGTGCAGAGAAGGTGTTAGCTGGCAATGCAGATACCTGAGAGTGACTTTTACAGTAGGTCCTTTGTTGTTCTTAAACAGGCTGCTGGTCATGGGCAAAAAGTGACCTAGCAACTCTTCTAGAAAACAAGTACAAAGGAGGATGCCTTGCCAAGTTTAAGCTACATCTGCAGTGAAGTAGACATATGTATTGTTGTTAGTCTATCTTGTTTGGGAGCGTCTTTCAAAATAAACATGTCTAAAATTTAAAGTTTTCAAAAAACATTGTATATATATATATATATATATATATATATATATATATATATATATATATAAAGATGCCACCTACCTCTACCCAAGAGTAAAATGGTAAAAGGTATTTCAAAGTCTTTCCAAGTTTTTCATAATCTAATATATAGTGTCAGTGCAAATCTACAACTAAACTTTACTGTAAGCTATGAAAAAATCTAAGGTACAAACTAGATACAACTGAGGTAAATCTTTATAAATAAGCACATTCTCAGGTAACTCAGATACCTTAAGACAGTTTGAACACATCAAAGGTTTCTTCTGTACTCAATTTTCTATGCTGTAGGTCTTGATCCTTGGAATTAACATGACTTATAGTAGGTGATGTCTCAATAAGCAAGGTCTGAAAGACAAAAAGTGCAGAAGCAAACACCCTGCCTTACCCTGCAGCCAACATTCCTTAGCTGCAGGGTAAAGTTATCGTCACAGAAACTTTTCAGCTGACCAACTAGCAAGTCTAATATTTTTCATGGCTGTGAATATTCAGTTGAGTGGTATCACAGTCAACATTTCTTGAGTTCATTCCCCCAGCTCTTTTTTTCTATCCTTTCCCTCTATTTCCTTTGGCTTCTTAAGAATGAAGGACAACTTCCCTTCTTCCACCACTCCTGACTCTGGACAAACTCATTGTGAATTCTTAATCTCTTATTTCTACCTGTGCAACTTCTCTGAAAAGATCACTTAACTCTTCAAAACTTATATTTTTAGTATTACGAAAATACCTGGCACAGTCAAGATGTCCCCTATCCACCATGCCACACCCCATTTCTCTCCCAAGGCTGTGGTAATTTACATATGCATTAGGATGTTACAAATAATTTTTCTCTTTCCTGAGGGAAATTCAGTGTCCTCTGCCAGAACACTTTTAAAAATATAAAACTATACTTTCACAGTCTAATTACACTATATCCCACATCAGCAATGACTTGTCAATAATTTTTTTGCAACACAGTCTTAAATTTCTTTGTAGACCCCCACAGCAAGTATGGGAAATGCTCAAAAAGTATGCTCTGATTGTAAACCACATTTACATGGTCTTTATCCAGTATGAATTCTCTTGAGTTGGCCAAAGGCTAAATGCTCACTAAAAGCTTGGACATATTTCTTGGTTTTCCCTCCAGCATGAGTTTTCTGATGTTGAGAGAGGGATGAACTCTGGCTGAAGGCTTTTCCACATTCCTTACACTTGTAGGGCTTTTCTCCAGTGTGAATTTTCTGATGCTTTGTAAGAGATGAGCTTTGGCTGAATGCTTTTCCACAATCTTTACATTTGTAAGGTTTCTCTCCAGTGTGTGTTCTCTGATGACGAATAAGGGCTGAGCGGTCACTGAAGGCTTTGGCACAATCATTGCATTTATACGGTTTCTCCCCAGTGTGCGTTCTCTGGTGCTGAGTTAGGGCTGAGCAGTAACCAAAGGCTTTCCCACATTCATTACATTCATAGGGCCGCTCCCCAGTATGAGTTCTCTGGTGCTGAATAAGACCTGACCGATCACTAAAGGCTCTGCCACATTCATTACACTTATAAGGTTTCTCTCCAGTGTGAATGACCTGATGCTGGGTAAGAAATGTGCTTTGGCTGAAGGCCTTCCCACATTCATTACACTCATAAGGTTTCTCTCCAGTATGAATTCGCTGATGCTGAGTGAGGTATGAACTCTGATTAAAGGCCTTCCCGCATTCATTGCATTCATAGGGTTTTTCTCCAGTATGAATTATATGATGCCGAATAAGGGCTGAGCGATGACTAAAGGCTTTCCCACATTCATGACATTCATAGGGTTTCTCTCCAGTATGAATTCTCTGGTGCAGAGTAAGGTGTATGCTCTGGCTAAAGGTTTTACCACATTCATTACATTCATAGGGTTTTTCTCCGGTGTGAATTCTCTGATGCAAGACAAAAGCTGAGTAGTAACTGAAGGCTTTCTCACACTCATTACATTTCCAAGGTTTCTTTCCTGCACAAATTCTCTCATGCCTAATTATATCTGAGTTTTGTTTTAAGTTATTTTTAAATGAATCACAATGATGTAGTCTCTCTCCTTGCTGCTGAACAAGTAAGGACCTCCGAGTGCAATTTCTTCTAAATTCACCAAATTGGTAACTTCTCCCCCCAGATTTCTGAGTGACAGCCTCTTGTATTAAATGTTTCTCATGGTTTTCCTGCTGACTCTCTAAAGAATCCTCACATTCACTGGCACCTTCCTTTGAAAATCTTACAATTAACACCCCAGGGGCTGATTCTTCTGCAGAAATCTCCTTCTCTGGAGTTCGTTCCTTGCTTTCTGGTATCATTTCCCAGTCTGAAAGAAGCAAAAGTACACATGTAAATCATTTCCTACACTGACAGAAAAATAACTGCTGTGGTAGGAAAATAATGAGACAAAGAATATTTATAGGGAACACACGAACTTGAAAGCTCTCAAAAATAGTCTTGCAATCTTGAGGGAACACAAGAAAGAAAAGATGATTGGGCAAAGAAGTTCAGCTGCATAAAAGGACATTGTGTAGGTACTCAACATTCCTCTTCTCAGCAGGATAGGAAATAACAAAGAATAACAGAATGAGACTAAGAAGAGGTGATGTGGGAAAATACCAGATTTTTTAAAAAAGGATTTAGAGAAGACAGGGCTAGGATCAGAGAAAGATAGTCTTCCAAAGACTCAGTGTACTTTTCTGACCAGCAGAACCTTTTCATTTCATGCCTCAAGAATGACCATCTTTAGCTAATCTCCTTGCTACCAATCTTTTCCTGCTCCAATATGTCCCAACCACTGCTAAAAGAATAATCTCTCAAAACCATGTCTCTTTTACAAAAATCTGTTGGTTCTACTGTCTCAAGATGAGACACAAATTCTAGAAGCTAGCATTCAACACAGTCCAGGTCTACAAACTCAAATACCATAAAGCTTAGTAACTGGAAAGCAACTAATCACCTCTGACTGCTTACCATCACCCTAAACTCAGCAAACTGGAAAGAGTAAACCAGAACCAAGAAGAAAGACAAAAGGAAGAAAAGAAAAAAGAGAAAAAGGAAAGAAAGAAAAACAGCAGCATGTTGGGAAAGGAAGGTTAAAACTCTGTGTGCTCAGATTAGTTCCCAACCTCTCAAGATACCTGCCCCAAGTTCCTGGGCTTCCTAGTAAGAATTTGGGGGTGGGGGCAAAGCTTCATTGCTAAAAATGTGTAAATACTTCCAAGCCTAGCTGGCCTTTAATATCCATGCCAACCATGTCTCTACATGAAATAAATTAATACAGTATTCTCAATTAGATATACTCAGGGGAGTGCCTGGGGTTTTAAAGGACAAATAAGTAGAACAGGTTAAAGGCAAATGGACTTCCATCTAAGGGGAGTGGAAAAATTAAAGCCCCAAATGTTCATGAAGAACACATGGTTGGGGAGGCAAGTAAGGGACTTGCCTATCTGATGTTAAGAGTTCCAGTTGAAGAACAGAGAAGGCAAAAAGGTTAGGCAGGTAGGCTAACAACAGCTTTGAAAGCAGGTAGAGGAATACAGAATTGGCAGAGTAAGGAACTCAATGGGGAATCTAGCAATATTATGCTGCCTCAATTTTACAAGAGTAAAACTAAAGAAAGTATAATTAGCCAGTAGTCTACTGCAGTAATGCAGTTTGACAGAAGTAAAAGGGTCAAATCGAAAACATCTTTCAAAGAAGTTACTAGAACTTAATAACTATCATTTGCTTAGCATAAAGCCATTTGTCTTGGATTATTTCCTTATATTGTTATGTCACCATAATAATATAAGCTTTGTGTTCTCATTATCCCCATTTTACCATTGGGGAAATTTAAGTCACAGAGAACACAAGTCACCGATTAAGGGTCACAAAGCTAATGAGTAGCTACGATCAGCTTTAAACCAAGGAAGCCTGGTTCCAAAGTCTACAGTCTTAATCATCAGGCTATGCTGCCTCTGCTTAGACAGAGAAGGCAGCAAGGGAAAACCAAGAGATCAATTTACAGTCATTGGTCTGAGACTCAAAAAATGGCATCCTGCAAAGATAAAATAACATGTAAAAAATTCTGGTTTAGAGCCTTGAACCCAAGCAAGTTATTAACAAACATGAAAATGTTGGTTTCATTTCACCTTAATTCGGAAAAAGAATTGGTGTGAAAGAATAGAAAGGCTGTGTGCAATGCCTCATGCCGGTAATCCCAGAACTTTGGGAGGCCAAGGTGGGTGGATCACCTGCAGTCAGGAGTTTGACACCAGGCTGGCCAACATGGTGAAACCCTGTCTGTACTAAAAATTCAAAAATTAGCTGGGCATGATGGCACATGCCTGTAATCCCAGCTACTTGGGAGGCTGAGGAAGGAGAATCTCTTGAACCAGGAGGTGGAGGCTGCAGTAAGCCAAGATCACGCCACTGCACTCCAGCCTGCATGATGGGAGCGAGACTCCATCTCAATTTAAAAAAAAGAGTAGAGAGTATTTACTTTCTAAAAAATCAAATTATAACTTTATAAAGAGATCACCATCCACAGAGCTGGGATGTGGCACAGGGGAGAGATGGGACTTCAGCTTTTCCATGGGTCTAGCAAAATCTGGACAAGCTCCTCTTCCATAAGCATTTCCATTGACCATCTGGGTTCTACTGGCACTGTTTCCAACACTCATGCACCTGGATTGGCTGCTTTTGAGACTTCTCTCTCCAACTCCTCCTCATGCTCCAACTGAGAGATTACATCAGGTGTGGAAATTGGAAGCCCTATTCATAGGGAAAGAAAAAGGAGTCAGTAAAGAGGTCAGTGTTCATTCCCTGGTCTTCAGGAACACGGTAAGAGAGGTAGAGAGTGAGGTCCGTTCTCCATTTCTTCCTCAACAGTGCTCAGGAGGTAGGAAGATTGATAGGGGTTCATTTCAATCCCATGTCAATTTTACCTCCCCCTATTTAAATAATAAGCACCCATTCTCTTAAGAGTTGTTTTTGTTGGCACTTTGTCTCTATATCCTTGGTCAAGGAGTAGAGAAGAAAGATGCTACAGGTGCATAACATAAAGATGTTTATGTCTAATTCCACAAGTGTTAAAACTATATCCAGAAACAAAAAGCAGAAAAATTGCCTGTCTCAGGCCCTACTAGAATTCAGAATCATTGAGTGTAAGGACCTTGGAGCTCCTAGGAATTAAGGAAGCCAAGGTACCACAATGGGTAAATTCACAGGCGTTGAGGGAGCTATCCTTACCCAGCAAGACCAGATTCCTAGGCTTCTCAGGCACATCTCCCTGAGGACAGTTCAGCTGCCTCCACTGGGTGAAAGCCTCGGCCATATCCCTGACCATCAGTTCCTGAAAAACCAAACACATTGGTGCTCACCAATAAGCCTCCTTCCAGAGGCCTCTGAAGAGAACTAAAACTGACAACACAGAAGGAGGAAGACAAGAAGGACAGAAGGATAGAAAAAGACAGACAAAACAGCCTCGGCCACCCTTTCCAATACTAAGATTCCCCGGTGAATTTGTAGTCCACACACTCACTCTTTGCTTCCAGGTCGCAGAACTGCATATTACCTGCAAGTAGGAGGGAAAGTACCTTCAATGTGAAACTTGAAGGTATGAACTTCTTAGTTTATGTATCAATAAATTACAGAACTACAGAATTTGCTACTACTACACAGGAAAAAGGGGAGAAAAATGTAATTATGAATTAAGTATTTTCCTTATGGTATACTTTTTAAAATATATGGGGTTCAAGAAATTGAAGTATTTTTTTCTCTAGTTTTCCTTTCAAAATGAAGTCAGTCCCATATATATTAAAAATTAAGACGCTTCCTACACATTTCACAGAATATAAATTTATTTGTAAAACAGTATCTGAAGCCCAAATCATAAGTTTCCAGCGTGTTCTTGTCATTTTTCACAATGACCCTGATCAGTCTGGCCCCCGTCCCCCAGTTGATGGCATTCTTTCATCTGCCTGTGGTGTGTGTCTCATTCCCTTTTGTCCCTTTACACATCGTGCTTACTATTCCTGAATATTCTGCCCACTGCCCCCTCCTTTCAGCAATGTGAATCCTTCTCTCCCTTCAGATCTCAGCTCAGGTGTTACCTCAAGGGAAGCCCTCCCTGACTCTCTAGTTATAGCACGTGTTCCTTCCCTTCTCTTGGGTTGTACACATAGAGAGGATTTTGTGACTAACATAAGCTCCACAGGAGCACAGGCCAGGTCTATTTTCGCTCACTGAAGCAGTGCTACTACTAGGCACAGAGCAGAAACCCCGTAAATATTTGTGGAATATTTGAATGAAGAAAGGAAGGAATGAACAAGAATTAGTAGAAACAAGTTTAAATGGGATATTCTATAAAAGTATGCATGGGAACAGAAGTGAGGAGAAGAACAGAAGCGTATCAAACATTGAAAACAGGAGTGTTTAGCCTAACTGTCATCTAGATGGCAGGCACAAAGTTTAGTTTGTTTACTAAAATACTGAAACAAGGGAGTAGGGCAGGTAATGCTCCTTTGAATCTGTTACTGCTGATAAGATAAATGCCTAATAATTTTTCAAATTCTGTTTTTCAAATTTCTATACAACTACAACTTAACTGAGACAGAGTAAAATAAATCAGTCCTTGGGTTAGCAAATCAATCAGTTTTACCCCTCTTTAAACTACCACTTGGGCCACAGTCCCTTGAATATACATATGAATCGTACTGTTAATTTTGCTTACATTCAGCTTCCTAATGTATATTTCATAGTCTTCCAAAAATGACTGTAAAACAATGCACATAATGACATAAGTTAAAAGAACTACCTACTCTGAAAATCCTCTGCCCCAAACACACTTTTTAACACTTTAAGAAATTCTGTACTTTCAAGTTTAAGGTCCCTTATGGCCACATGCCTCAGAAGCGATCAGCACAACAATACAAGGTGCACAATCTTCGTTCTTCACAAACAGTGCTAACACTAACAGACTAACAGGCAGTTGCTTTCAGACTTCAGTTACCTGAGAAAACCTCTGCAACTCACCTACGTGCGCATGTGCTGGGGCTGGAAGGCACAGGCAGGCAAATCAGACACTGTCAGCACGTGTTACTGACTCTCTCCCTTCATCTCTCTAAAAGCGATCTACTAATTCACAGACAAACATCAATACTGGTATTTTCTCCCACCGTTTCACTAATCTTCTCTCGCCAATCAGCTATGGCAGGTTTCATCTTGCTGGGCCTCTAAAAACCTTCATGGGGCCTTCATTTGCCTCTGAAATAAGACCAAGTGTGGATTGTCCTGGCGTCTGGGTATACACACCCAAGCTTCCCTCACCACAGTCAAGGTCACCCCACAGTGACCCACACATCCACACATCCTTGGAAGACCTCCAACTCCTCCATCATGTAAATACTTTTTTTTTTTTGGCTAAAGCTGTTCTCTCTTGGAATATTCCTTTATTCTACCCTTCAACTACCCACTCTCTCGTTTTTCAAAGTACAGTTTTTATCTCACACTTCTCCCGAACAGATGATAAAAAAGCCTCTTTCACAGCCATTTATGACTCGCCTGGACCAGTTATTTCTACGTTTAAGAAATATCAATTTCTTCATGTTGTTTAACTATTTTATTTACATATCTCCCACTGCCTTGGTAAACTCCACGATGCAACAGCAAGTGGTTTTTACTTCTTTGCATCTCACCAAGGCCAATTACAATACTGAATGGCCAATAAGGATGCAGCAAATACTCAGTGGGTAGAGAGAAAGCAATGCTGGGAAGAAAGTTTTGCACAAAGGAAGAGCACTTCCTGTGGGGTTCATCAGTCATCAATTTATCAGGATAAACCCAGTGGTCTAGGAATCAGGGCTGACCAATTCCGTAACAATGAAAGGAAACATATCCTTGCTCAGAGAAATGAAAGAAAAAAAAGAAGAAAATTTACTTGGGACCCAGAGGTCAGCAGCACAGCAGTCATGCCATTTTCTTTTGGGTTTCCAGCATGGAGAAGGTCTGAGTCCTCAAAAAGTGATCCTAGAAGTGGAGACAGGCGCCATGATGATTACTCTGTCCTTGCAATAAACGCGCAGCAAGTGCCACACACCAGCTACTTGTCATCTAAGAAGAGTCAACACAGGGAACCAAAAGACAATCGCATAATATTCTTTAATCAAGACAGCCTTGACCATTGCTGCCTCAGGCTCCTCCTGTCCTCCTCTGCCCTTAAACTCCAGCAGAAGTGCTATGAACATGTGGACATATAAACATATTTTTATCTTGTATGTGCTAAGTAGTCAAAATAATATTCAAAGTCTTTGTGTGTCCATGCCTCACTTAGTGATTGATCCTTGTTATATTCCAGACTCACAGGATGAACGAAGACTAAATTCTTTTTGAACACTGGCTTTTCAGATTAACACAATACTGCCTGGCTCAGAAAAGTGATGGGTCTTATGGAAAAACCACCACCACCAAAACCAAAACAAGACTGTAAACAAATTCCGTGACTTCTCAAATCCCCGCTTTCCCTACCTTCCAAAAGGGTCAGATAGTCCCTTCCTACTGCCTTATGGGGTTCCTCTGAGGTCAAAAAAAAAGAAGTCATTATCAAAAGCCGAATTGTTAGATGTGTTGATATTTTCCCTTGGGCAAGGGAGGCATCCAGCGCCCTACAGACCAGGAGGGCAATGGAGGCGGCGTCTGTCCCTCAAAACCCCAAGTGAGACCGGCCAGTAGGAAGGAGCTCGTGATGCTACTCCCTCCTGAGCCTGCGCCAGCCAGAGGCAGCCTTTCTCTCTCTCCAGCAGGCACCAAGGCCGCATGACTCCCAAATCCTCACCTCTGCCCCCAGGCTCCATGACGACTCCTTCCTCGGGGCCCGCGCTGGGGGCAACTGGCGCTGGGGAATGGGCAGGGGTCCGTCGCTCGTGTCCCCCCAGAGGCCCGGAACGCACGCGCCACCCTTGCCGAGCAGCCCGGCGCCCGCACCCGGGGGTTCTTCCCGCCGCCCTCCCGGGCCCTTAGATAAGAAGAGGATGCGCTAAGTCCTCCTCGATCCTGGGTCCGACCTCCAGCCAGACACGGAGGAAACCGAGCCGGACGACAAAGGCATCTAACAGCCCGCGGAGACACCTCGCCCTGGCCTACCGAGAGGCCGAACTACCACTCCCAGAATCCTCCGCGGGGCGCTGCTGGCAGCCCCACCCCCAACGCCGTTTCCCAGAGGACCCCGCGGCCTCCGCGCCCGGGGCTGCGTTTGCGGCCGCGGCGTGCGCCCGACCAGCCTGGAGGAGCCCTCGCTTGTTCGCGAAGACCTGCCCGCTGCTCTCGAAGGGCCGCTTCTCCCTCAGTGCCGACTGTGGGCGGCGGCCGCGCCAAACCCCGCCCGGCGTGGGACTTTCGCATCCCCGCTACTGTGACGACGGAAGGCGGCGCCCCTGACCCACGCAGGATCCCTCCCTGGCTGCGTGCGCTGCTCCCTCGGAGGGTAGGTGTCCCGCGGTATCCTCGCTGCTGCGCCTCCGCGCGTCGGATCTTCCTGGCCTGCACAGAGGTGATCTCAGGTTACTCTCAGTAACCAGGAACGTTCGTTCCAGACAGCACCTCGGAATAAAGAAAAATGGAATTTCGATCCCGAGATCACCTCAAACCCTCCAAATAGCCACGTCTCCAAGAAGAACCAGTAAACTAGTGCTGCTGTCCCAGGGAGGCTGAGCCTGAAGGTATTGCAGACTCCTCCGGAGCTCTAGGGGTGGGCTGGTCTTCAGACGAGTGTGTGTTTTCATATACCTTCCCACGATAAAGTGCCAGGTTTCTGTCCAGTTCAGAAAGAGAAAACCTGATTAGCTTAGCTGCGTCCTTGTTTGCATACAAGCCAAAATGTCCAATTGACCTTTCTCCAACAGAATCTCCAGTTTTTAGCTAGGCTTAAGGTTTCCCAAGGCTTCTCGTTATTCCTGCCCTTTGCCCTCCCCGGCACGCGCTACCCCTGCTGGAACATAGTAAATCATTATGCGCCGTGTGGAGTAGATTAACACCCTAGGGATGGTAAACCAACCAGATAGAAGGAACGGAGCTTGGCCTTTAGCATGAGAGATGCAAACTTCTGTTTTGCATAAGCCGCTATTACTTTGGGTTTCTTCTGCGCAGATAACCACACTCATCTCTAGCTCTGTAGATTGGCTGCATTTGGTCCAGGCCGCTAGGGCTGGTGGGGATAAAGGACATGTGGTAGAGACACAGCCCTGCCAGCTCAAATGACAGCCTAAGGGACTCTCCCCACCCTCCCTTCCGCAGGAGATATGGGATGGGCAGTTTCCTTCAGAAGATGCTTCACATGAAAGACACCACCCCCTGATGTTTTGGAAACCCCAGGGATAAGGTCTAGGTCCTGCAGCTTGCTGCACAAAAAAAGCCAGTCACTGAGAGGAGTATTGCCAAGGAAGAAGGCTTTAATCAGGTGCTCCAGCCAAGAAGATGGGAGACTAGCTGCAAAGCCATCTCCCTGACCTACTAAAATTAGGGGTCTATATAGCAGGGAAGAAATGTAACTGTGTAGGGGAAAACAGGAACTAGGGAGGATTAAGGAAGCAATCATGAAGAAAGACGGATCTGGTGTATCCCTGTCTGGATGCCGTCATCTGGTGGCGTGAGCCCACCGCAGACTCTGGTCTTAAAGCTTGAAACTTATACTTGTTTTATCTTAGTTCCTTTCTCAGGCCCCTCAAGAAAGTATCAAAAGATGATTCTGAGAGAGCATTTGATGAAAAAAAAAGTATCAAAGAACTGAAACACACCAGATGATGGCATCCAGACCATATCTCCAAAAAAAAAAAAAAAAAAAAGAAAAGGAAAAACTAAGACACACACACATACACATTGTCCTAGGCCTATGCAAGGTCAGGGTCATCAATATCACTGTCTTCCACCTTCACATCTGGAAGGTCTTCAAGGGCAGTAACACACATGGACCTGTCATCTCCTAGGATAGCAATGCCTACTTCCAGGATACCTCCAGAAGGACCTCTCAGAGGCTGTTTTACAATTAACTGTTTTCCTTTTAAGCAGGAGTATACCGAGTATAGTCTAAAATAACGATAAAAGGTATATAGTATAATAAGTACATAAACAGTAACATAGTCATTTATTATCATTAGCAAGTATTATATACTATACATAATTGTATTGCTGTACTTTTACACAACTGATAGCATAGTAGGTTTGTTTGCACCAGCATCGCCACAAGCACGAGTAATGTATTGCGCTAATGGCTACGGCATTACTAGGCAATAGGAATATTTCAGTTCCGTTATAATTGTATGGAACCACCATCATATATGTGGTCTGTCATTGACTGAAATGCTGTTTTGTGGCACACGATTATATCATAATCAGAATCATCTGAAAGTCTTGTTAAAACACAGTGCTGAACTCCGCCCCCATTCAGGTGGTCTGAGGTGGAGCCTGAGAATTTGTGTTTCTGTCAGCTTCCCAGATGATGCTGAAGCCGCTCATCTGAGAACCAACCAAATGTTGAAATGCCCCAGAGCTCAGGCCTTGGGCCTGTCTTCCATCCACACTAGGATAGCAGTGCCTACTCTTAGGTGATCTTGTTTTACCCACATACTCTAAATACCACTCAAATGTGGTCAGCTCTCAATTTATATCTCCAGTTTGGGCTTTTCCCCTGACCTTGAGCTGTCTCCTCCACCTCTTCACTTGATGTTTCATAAACATCTCTAATGTAGCATGTTCAAAAGTGAACCTCTGCTGTTTCCGCTTCCCCACTGCCAAACCTCTTCCCCCTGCAATTTTCCCCACCTCAGCAAATGGCAATTTGATCTTTGGCTGCTCAGTTCAAATACCTCGGACTCATCATTCTCTTTATCTCACGTTGCACATGCAGTTCCTCAGAAAATTCTGTTGGCTTTACTCTCAAAATACATGCAGAATCTGATGACATTTCACCACCACCACGACCACCATCACCCTGGTTCAAATCATCAGCTTTGCCTGGATCACTACAAATGCCTGCTAACTAGTCTCACCCCTTCTACTCTTGTCCTGCACATTCTGTTCTCAACACGGAGGCTCCCTCATCTCAGAATAAAAACCAAAAGTCTTTATGATGACCTACAACCCCTTCGTAACCTGCACCACCCACCTGCACTAGCTCTCTGATCTCTTCTAGGACTTTCCCCTTGCTCGCTCTGTTGCAGCCACGCTGGCCTTCTTGTCTTTCTTCAGTCAGGTGAAGCTTCCACTCTGGAGCCCTCTGCTTCTTCCTCAGCCTGCATAATCCTTCCCCCAGGTGGTCACCAGGCTTGCTGTCTCACCAGTGCTAAGCCTCTGTTCACCGTCTCTGTGAAACCTTTTCATCCCTCATTACTTTCTTTTCCATAGCACCTGTCTCTCTAATATTATAAAATATTATTATAAAATGTATTATAAAATTATTTATTTCTATTAAATTTATAAATTATTAATTTTATTTTTTGGGTGTTCCCCAGTGCACATGCACCAGGGATCAGGCTCCATGAGGAATGAGTATCCCCGGGGTGTTTACTGGTACTTACATGATGAGTCACTGAAGGAGAGTGTACTCTTCTCTGTATGATGCAGGCAAGGTAAAAGTGCCTGAAACTAATATGGTTCTTAGTGCTTTTCTTGGCTTTAATTTCTGTGCTTCTGGAAAATTTGGACTTTCTTCACAGCCCTGCTTTCATTTACACCGGCACTACTTTAGAATAATGTGATAATGTGGCCTTGAACAGCAGTGGCGCCCCTCACCCACTGTAGCACATACATTAGTATCACATAGCAGTAGAGTGGATTTGGAACACTTGTAATAAAAACCCATGAGTCCCTGCTGTCTCTTGTAGGTAGATTAACCCTGAGTTCTTCAAAACCTAATGAGAATTTCCTTCTAATATGTCTGACATCTTGTCAAGAAAGTGTTCTTGCCTTTCTTAAGCAGCAGTAGAGCCATAAAAGGCCATTTACTTTGATGTGAAAGCTGATGTTAAGAGAAATGAATAAAGAATCTGTTAATCACCATGGAAGACAGCAAAGCCAACAATGTGAAGGAAGGATTTGGGTGGCAAACAGGTGAAGGTTGGGGGATATGAGATTCAACATAAGAGAGAGAGAGGTGCCAAAGGCCTTCAATAGTGTGAGAGGCAGGCAGACTTGAGACAGGAAGTCAGGCTTGGAGTGAAGCAGCAGAGGGAGTTAATCAGGCAGGAGTCTTGTGCCTCATCACACACAGCCCTTAGACCTCTGCACAGACTGTCGGCCACTCGCTCCACCTCAGCTGCCAAGGCCTGTGAATCCACTCAGCTCTTCCATTTGGACCACCTGTGGCTGGACAGTACCTGTCTGGGAGTGCCAGGTTCTTCTGCGGGCCAAAGAGCTGCCCACTCAGGTTTTGGACCCCTCACACTGCTTCTAGCCTTGTTGAGGGGCCATACAGTGGGTTGTAGGGGCTGGCTTCCCTAGGAGTGGCTGGTTGATGCCACCTGAAGTGAGTGGCGGACGTGCGAGAGACAGAGGGAGCTGATCGGATTAATTCTCTTGGCTTCCCTTTACCCATTATTACCCCAAGGCATGGTCACTCCACATACACTGGAGACTACTTACAGAGCCAAGTAGATGCACCTGCTGAATAATCTCTTTTTCCCAGCTGGTGAAATAGATGTCAACAGGCAACAGATCATCTTGCGTTTATTCCTACCCCTGCTTCATTTCCTTTTCCTCACTCTTGTTGCCCTAGATTTGCACCTCATAAAGCACCAGCTCTTACTCCTTGCCTCAGGCTCTATTTCCTAGGGAATTTGGGCTAAGACTGGGAGCATGGCTGCCTAGGACCCCTGGTCCCTCTAATGGCAGTGTTGTTGCAAGGGACAACTGTGGGCCAGGAGTGGTGACTGATGGTGGAGCAGGAGCAGTGGCAAGGATCAAGCAGTGAAGGCAGAGGCACAGGCCTGGGTCAAGGAAGGAGGAGCCTGGAGACAAGCCCCTGGGGGAGGATGACAGAGGGGCTCTGAACCTAGCACCAGGAACTTCAAGGAAGCAAACGCCTTACTGTCTTAGAGTTGCTCAACAAACCTTAGTGTCGTGGCCAGATCCTTCAAGAACTCTAGTATAGAAGGAATTTACTTGAGAAATTTCTGGCCATCTCTGACTGAAGAAGTCACGCTGATAGTAGAGAAGCTGTTGCAAATAGCAGTCTAGAAAAGAGCCACAGAATGAGGCCAAGATGGCTGCTGATTTCACAAGCAACAACCAGATAGACTTCTGGAACCTGATAAATGCTGATCTGGCATTTGGAAGGAGCAACCATGAAGACTGAAGAACGCAAAGGGATCGGGGACCTGGACTATCTAGGCAGTTTCTGTCAAGCCAGGTGATACAGTGGTCCACACCTACTTTGCCCAGACACGGGACATTCGGGGTTGGTTTTAGCCTGTCTTTGGTTTCCTGAGATCTTGACTTGTTCCCTGACAATAGCTGGAGGAGTGTAATGGATTCTTTGAAACTCATCAAGTCACTTAGTCAATAAATGGAGTCATTTCAATTATGTTTCTGTCAGATAGACTTACTGATAATGGCTTTTCAATGGAGTTATAGAAAACTCCCATTTCCTAGCAGGGTAGCTGTTGGGGGTTAATTGGAAAGAAATACCAGAAATGGGCAACTACATTGTGAGGAAAACAAATAGGCCTTTAGATGAAAACCACCTTCCAGCCTCATGTCATCCTCTTGTACCAAGAGGATGCTTGGGATGTCCCTTTCACCGCCTCCAAACAACAGAATGAGACAAGTAGTAGACCTGGAGGGTCATCAGGCATCTCCACAGCCAGGTGGAGTAATAGTCAAGAATTCCATATTGAAGTGACTGTTGGCAACCAGTTAGCCAATTGTGAACAGTGAGGTTGTATATTTTATTTATAATTCATTCTATGTGTACTTTGAAAAGATAGTTGTATGTGGATGAATGGATGTATTTTTAGTAACAGTGGCAGAGAAGTTGGCCTGAAGAGAACCAGCCAAAGGATATTTGAAGGATGCTGGGACTGAACTATCATATCCTTATGGGGCATTTGTAAGGAATGATGCTGGGCTATGGGGACACGGAAGGTCTACACTTCCTCTGTGACTATTACTCTGCCCTGGTGAGCTATAATCCTGGAGGCATCAGTGCTCTGGAGCTGACCATGAAGTTTCTGAGGTCAGGCCAGCCACACAGTGAGGTACTGCTCTTCTCCCTTCTGGTCCCAATATGAGGCAGTGTTCTCTCTGGATGGAAGAGTTAGCTCTTTTTCTGCAGAATCTAAGTATTCTTTTGGAAAGTTTAACAGGAACTTCTGTTACACCCGAGTGAGTCAAGGAATGTGCCACACTCTGAGATTGAATTATGAGTCCTTATTTTAGCTTGTGACTGAGGTGGCTAACGCCCAAAATTCTCTTGGCCCCGAAGAAAGAGTTAAGGGGTTTCTTATACCATAGTTTGAAAAGAGAGGGGGGAACCTAGCTGAACCAATTTTTTTTCACAGAAGCAGAGTAAGCAAAAAATTAAAAGATAAACTAGTACATGAGAAATAAAACAGTACCAGGTACAAGGGCTAGAGCTGTCATAAAAAGACATACACCTTACAGATGTGGGGGCTATGGGTACTTGACAGCACCTACATTCCCAGGCTCTGCTGGAACTGCTTAACTCAGCCTCTTATCAGCAAACGCACTCTGGAGTGGGCCTGGTGTCACCCTGCCCCAGCTACATACTACAGTTACATACTTAATGAGGGGAGTAACTAAAATGAAGAAGCTAATATGGAGTCTGTCCAGCTCAAAAAGCTAACATGAAGCCTAAACAGCTCTCAGCTAAGAAAGAGTCAGTTTAAGCTAAAAAAAAAAAAAAAAAAAAAAAAAGCAGGTTATCACACTTCCTTTGGCTGTAAGTGCAATGGTTAATTATATCAGGGTTTATTCTCTCACATTCAAGTCCAGAAGTAGGCATTTCAGGGCTGGTATGAAGGCTCCATTAGATTATCAGGGAATCGTGCATCTTCTGTTTTTCTCATCTGCCATCCTTAAGGCATGGCTTATGTCCTCAAAGTTACAGGGTGGCTCTTGGGGTTCCAGCCATTTAATCCACATTCCAGGTAGAAAGAAGAAAGGGGCAAGGCTAAAAGGGAGTGTCCTAGCTGTCACTCTCTCTTTTAAGTACCCTTCCAGAAGTCCTATCCAAAAAATTTGAATTATATCAGCATAGCATTTGCCTGATGTTTGATATATCAATATTCGATTGGCCTGATTAGCTATACCTAGCTACAAGAGAAGCCAAGAAATATAGTTGAGTGCTCTGCTGCTCAGAACAGAATCAGAGTTCGTATCATGAAGGAGGTAAAGAGTGACTTCTGGCTAGACAACTAACAGCTTCTGCCATAGTAAGCGTTACTCAATACTCATTGTTAACATTTTAGCTCTTGCAAGGTACTTTATCATGAGCATCTATAAAGTGGCTTCAAACATTGAACCTCTGATCCTAGGGTAGATGGTCTTTTGCCTCTTCTGCAGACTCTGCACAGGTTTTGTACAAAAGTATGATGGAGAGGAATCCAAATCTTTATATGGCACCTCCGGCATGTTCAACAGGCTGACTACCACACCAGGGGCCAGATATTTGATCATCATGAGGACTGATTTTTTTTTTTTGTGGCCTCTGATACTGGGGTTAACCATCACTCCATTTGTCCTGCCTGAAGTTCCACGTTCCTGCTATTTACAGGATGAAAGAAGGGAGGGCCATTCTAATTCTCTATCCTTCATCCACAGAAGTGCCAATATGGGACAAGAAATTAAAATAGTTCTGCTTCTTAATGCCTGGATAGCAAGAGTCTATCCTCCTTCTCATCCTGGTGCTGATGCTCTGTACAGCTGCTGTCTAAAATTATTGCTTTACTTCTAAACAGGAATTGTCAAAGCTGTAGATGTGAGGAAGCTGATCTAAGTCTCTATTATATAGGTGTGGAGAGGACAGTCTGTGTTTTGGCTTCACGGATACTGATGTTGAGGGCAAGAAGGAGGACACCATGTCTCATAGGATTTGGTGGCCTGGCCATCAGTCACGTTCTCACATCTGTTGCTGAGGGATGCCCATTTGTGGATGAGCAGTGTCTGGAGTTAACTTTGGGTTTGTGGTACTCTTTGAGATTAGACACAGCCCCATTTCCTGTAGCCATCTTCACAGTGGCTAACCTCTTCAGCCCGGGACCCCACCTAGCTGCCACAGCTGCACCTGGATGCTGCACTGGACTCCAGACTTTTTGGTATGAACATGTTTCCCTTCCATAGCTACAAGTGAATATATGATGAGAAAGGGAAGAGGGTATATCCAGGGTGCTGTGGAATGGCAGAGCCAGACTAAGGAAGCTTGGTTATCAACAAGATTAAACAAAGATTAAACCACCACCACTGTAGAAACAAGGATAGCTGGGTGATAGGTTTGTCTCCCAGAACCCAGAGATCAGGGTCTGGGGCCAGAAGAGCCAAGTTCAGGGAAACAAAGCGTCCTGAGAGCTAAGTGAAGAACAGGAGCACAAAACCAGAATCAGAGCTCCAGAAAGCAACAAGAGGAGCAGATGAAGAGCTCACAGCACAGCTATAGTGAAGGCATTGGCAGCCCTAAGTAGATAGAAGCTTGATGTTTCTTATCTTCTTTTTAAAGAAATTTATTTTTGGCCAGGTGTGGTAGCTCAAACCTGTAATCCCAGCACTTTGGGAGGCTGAGGTGGATCAGCTGAGGTCAGGAGGAGTTCATGATCAGTCTGACCAATATGGTGAAACCTCATCTCTACTAAAAAAAAAAAAAAAAAAAAAAAAAAAAAAAAATTAACCAGGTGTCGTGGCAGGTGCCTGTAATCCCAGCTACTTGGGAGGCTGACACAGGAGAATCACTTGAACCCGGGAGGCGGAGGTTGCAGTGAGCTGAGATCGCGACACTGCACTCCAGCCTGGGCAACAGAGTGATACTCCGTCTCAAAAAAAAAAAAAAAAATTTTTTTTTGAATTGTTGTGGATACATAGTGGGCGTATACATTTATAGAGTACATAAGATGCTTTGATACAGGCATTGCAAGTGTAACAATTGCATCATGGAAAATGAGATACCTATCCCCTCAAGCGTTTATCTTTTGTGTCACAGACAATCCAGTTACACTATTTTAGTTGTTTTAAAATATACAGTTAAATTATTACTGACTATAGTCATCCTGTTGTGTTATCAAATTTTAGGTCTTATTCATTCTTTCTATTTTTTTGGTACCCATTAACCATCCCCACCTCTCTCCCATCTCCCACTACTCTTCCCAGCCTCTGGTAACCATCCTTCTACTATGTCCATGAGTGCAATTGTTTTGATTTTTAGATCCCACAAATAAGTGAAAACAGGTGATGTTTGTTTTTCTGTGCCTGACTTATTTCACTTAGCATAATAACTTCCAGTCCTATCCATGTTGTTGCAAATGATAGGATCTCATTCTTTTTTATGGGTGAATAGTACTCCATGGTGTATAAGTACCACATTTTTTTGATGTTTATTTTGTTATCAAAGTTTCTAGTTGTATAAGTGCATTTGATTTTTGGCTGAAGTTCTCAGGTATTCGTCCGTTTAGAAAATATGTGTTAAGGCCAGCTGCAGTGACTCACACCTGTAATCCCTGCACTTTGGGAGGCCAAGGCAGGTGGATCACGAGATCAGGAGTTCAAGACCAGCCTGGCCAATATGGTGAAACCTCCTTCTCTACTAAAAATACAAAAATTAGCCAGGTGCGATGATGGGGGCCTGTAATCCCAGCTACTCAGGAGCCTTAGGCAGGAGAATTGCTTGAACCTGGGAGGCGGAGGTCGCAGTGAGTCGAGACTGTACCACTGCACTCTGGCCTGAGCAACAGAGCAAGACTCCATCTCAAAAAAAAAAAAAAAAAAAAAAAAAAAGGCCAGGCACAGGGGCTCACGCCTGTAATCCTAGCACTCTGGGAGGCCGAGGCGGGCGGATGACGAGGTCAGGAGATAGAGACCGTCTTGGTTAACACAGTGAAACCCCATCTCTACTAAAAAGACAAAAAATTAGCTGGGTGTGTGTAATCCCAGCTACTTGGCAGGCTGAGGCCGGAGAATTGCTTGAATCCGGGAGGGGAAGGTTGCAGTGAACTGAGATTGTGCCACTGCACTCCAGACTGGCTGACAGAGGGAGACTCCATCTCAAAAAAAAAAAAAAAGAAAAGAAAATATGTGATGAGTGCCAGGCACCGCACTGGGAACACAGCAATGCACAGATATGAAGGAGTTCCTGTTCTCATACAGCATATAGTCTAGCGATAAATACATAAATAACATGTCTGGTGCCAATCTTAGGGTCTCCTTCAAACGCCTGCAAAGCATATTGACTGGGGAGCTTCTGACCAATTTGGGGATCCTCAGGACATCATCTCAAATTGGAGGTATCCAAAGGAAGTATATGGCATGGTTAATTGAGACTATTAAGACTGTGGTACGAAGTGGAGGGATAAGAATAAGTAGTCATCAGAAGGTACTCAAACATAAATTGTCATTACTTTGAACAAAAGCATCCTAAGTTTCTCTGGGGACTGCTTGTCTGGCTGAAGCATCTCCATGATACCCCGAAGCCTCTTTGGCATAACCACCACTGATGTTGTATGATAGAGGACTTGGACTGAAAACTTCCCCACACATGCTGCACTTGTGGAGCTTCTCTCCAGGGTGCAGTCTCTGATGTTGAATGAGCCATCTTTTCTGGAGGAAGGCTTTCCTACATTCAGTGCATTCATAGGGCTTGTCTCCACTGTGAATTTTCTGATGCTAATTAAGCGATGAGCCATTAGAGTAAACCTTCCCACACTCATTATCTTTGGAATGTGTCTCTCCAGTGTGCATATTCCTGTGTTGAATGAGGGATGAATGGTCCAACAGAGCTCTATCCTACCCCTGCATCCCTAGGGCTGCTCTCCAGGGCGGGTTTGCTGTGGCCAGCCAGAATACCTTTCCAGCCGAAGGATTCTCCACACTCTGTGCATTCATAAGAACTTTCTCCAGTAGGAGTTCACTAATGCCCAGTAAGGGTTAATCAGCTGTACAAAGTATTCACTGCATTCAAAGGGGCTCTTCCTAGTGTGCAACATCAGGTGTTTCTTTTTTCAATTCTAATTAATGTTATAGAGACAAGATCTCGCTGTGTTGCTCAGGCTGGTCTCAAACTCCTGGGCTCAAGCAGTTCTCCCAAAGTGCTGGGATTACAGGCATGAGCCACCACGCCGGCTGCCATTAGGTTTTTCTTAAGACTCCTATAGCTGAAGGCTTTTCTGAGTTCTTGACAGTCATGGGGCTTTCCTCCGCTGTGAGTCCTCTGATGCTAGGTGACAAATACATGGTTATATGAGGTCTTCCCACACATGCTGCATTCAAAGTTCCTCCCCTTACTGTTTTCTTGGCAGGAGTAGGTCTTTGCCTGAGTCCTTCTCCTTGGAGGAAGATTTCTTCAATGTTCCCCTGAATGGGTTTTCTTCTTTCTGTCCTCAAGCTTTTCAGAGATAAGCGCAGGACCCAGTGGACAATCTTTTCTGAGTTTTTCATTAATGTATTATTTTTTCAGAAACATCCTGCCTTTGAGTGGAGTCCTTGCTCTTAGGTCTAGTCTTCCAGTCTAAAATAAATAGCAAATAGATATCACAGCTTTGAGTGCTAGTAAAAAAGAACATATTGTATGTTTTAAGAATGAATACAAAATATTGCCTGATTGACTGGTATCTCCTTAAAAGAAAAACAACAGGGACAGAATAAAAAATAGCCAAAGGCAAAGAGAAATAGAGATTAGAAGTGGAAAATAGACATTTAGACCAGTAAACACGTTTCGGTTATTCTTGCATTAGCTATTTATCATCTGGTGTGCCTATTATGTTCTGAGCACAGTAAGTCACTGAAACACGAATGTCTAAGACAGCCATAATTCCTGCCCCCATGATGCTTATATTCTACTACACAGATGGCAAAGAAACAAACAAAAGATAACAGATGCTGATGAGTACAGTGAAGGAAATAATGAGTGGGAGTTGGAGTAAGCGCTTCAGAGAGATCCTTAAGAGTGGTCATGTAGAATTGATGTTTAAGGTCTGAAAGAAAGAAGTTAAACATGTGAAGCCAGCTAATTTTTTGTATTTTTTTAGTAGAGACAGGGTTTCACCATGTTGGTCAGGATGGTCACGAACTCCTGACTTCAGGTGATCTGCCCGCCTCAGCCTCCCAGAGTGCTGGGATTACAGGCATTAGCCACCACGCCTGGCTGGTCCTTCTTTTTCTGTGCATATATGTGGAAATATATTGTAAATGTATTCAAGTTCCAAACTTTTTGTAACCTGCTTTTATCATTTAGCAATATATCATCATCTTTCTAACTCCATAAATATCACTGATAAATGTCACTGATAGGCCTGGCACTGTGGCTCACGCCTGTAATCCCAGCACTTTAGGAGGCCAAGGTGGGCAGATCATGAGGGCAGGAGGTCAAGACCATCCTGGCCAACATGGAGAAACCCCCTCTCTACTAAATATACAAAAATTAGCCAGGTGTGGTGGCG
>PVKV010018771.1:33538-44034 GCA_004027835.1 Alouatta palliata
TTTTTTTTTTTTTTTTTCAGGTGGGTCTTGCTCTTGTTGCCCAGGCTGGAGTGCAGTGGCATGATCTCAGCTCACTGCAACCTCTGCCTTTCCAAGTTCAAGCGATTCTCCTGCCTCAGCCTCCTGAGTAGCTGGGATTACAGGCACCTGCCACCACGCTTGGCTAATTTTTTTTGGTATTTTTAGTAGAGATGGGGTTTCACCATGTTGGCCAGGCTGGTCTCAAACTCCTGACCTCGTGATCCACCTGCCTTGGCCTCCCAAAATGTTGGGATTACAGGCGTGAGCCACTGCACCTGACCAACCATTCCCTCTTTCTTGAAAATTCTTTTGACTTCTGTGGCAGTACTGTCACCTGGCATCTCTCTTACCTGTCTCCATCTACTCCTCCTTTGAAGGCTTGTCCTGTCTTCACACCCCTTAAATCTTGGTCTTCCTGAAGGACCTGTCCTTGACGCGTCTCTTCTACACTACCCCTTCTTCCTAAGTGATTTCCCTCCACTCACATGGTTTCACATAGCATCTACAGAGCTGTCCACTCTACATTGCCACATACCTTGGATATTTCACAAGCATCTCAAGCTCAATATATCCTAATGAGTTCACTCTCTATCCTCCCACTGGACACCCTGGGTGCATGCACATATCCTCGTGACTCAACTTTTACCCCATGCCTGTTGCAGTAAACAACTTCACACAGGTAATGAGATTACACCTCACCTCAGCTATCCCTCACATTGCTCCCTTTCCCCAGAGTTTCTCCAAACCTGCAGTAGGGGATGACTACAGACGCCCGTGGTGTTCATGCAGCAATACTTGACCAATGGGGGTGGGAGCTGGCCTGTAGATGCCCCACTTCCATATCAGGAGCAGAAAATCCTGAGGCTCAATCAGTATGATTCAAGTCCTAATGGGATGAAGACTCATTGCCCATAGCAATGACCAACTTGATTACATTAGATATTGGGTTTTTCTCCTTCCCATTTTTTTTTGAGATAGAGTTTCACTCTTGTTGCCCAAGCTGGAGTGTAGTGGTGCAATCTTGGCTCATTGCAATGTCTGCCTCTTGAGTTCAAATGATTCTCCTGCCCCAGCCTCCCAGGTAGCTGGGACAGGTGCCCAACACCACACCCAGGTAATTTTTGTAGTTTTTAATAGGGGTTGGGTTTCACCATGTTGGCCAGGCTGGTCTCGAACTCCTGACTTCAGGTGATCCACCCGCCTTGGCCTCCCAAAGTGGCATGAGCCATGGTGCCCAGCCCTCCTCCTCTTTTTGATAGATACTTACTCTCATTAAGGTAATGAGCAATGTCAGTATTTTAATTACTTAAATATTGCTTTATTATATTGTAATTTAAAAATTTAAATATCTCAGCGGCAGGATAGTAAATTGCTGGTGTATTAAGTGGAGTTAAATTTACACTGCTGTTAGTGGGTCAGTATAATGCATATAGAAAAGTATGTGCTAGCCAGATCAACGGCTGCATGTCAGCCAAGAAGTGATTTACAAATATCTTTCAATATAGAAACAAGGTGAAGCACAGAAGTAGCTACACTGGACTCCAGTTCATGAACTTTTCTGTAACATCTGTGATAGTTAACTTCCAGAATCTGGCAAAAATTAGCTGGGCGTGGTGGCGGGTGCCTGTAATTCTACCTGTTCAGGGGGCTGAGGCAGGAGAATAGCTTGAACCCAGAAGGCAGAGGTTGCAGTGAGCCAAGATCATGCTATTGCAATCCAGCCAAGGCAACAGAGCAAGACTGTTTCAAAAACAAACAAAAAACCCCCCACAAAACTGGATAATGAAATGATTTGTAAACTTTTTTTTCACATACTAAATTTAAAATATTATTTTATTGCAGTCAGCACTGGTCTACCTCACCATTGTAATGGCTACAGGATATGACACTGAAAATCAACCTATTTATCTTGTCTAATGGCTGGCACCTGGTCTTTGCTTTGTTCTTGAGCTGTGTGTGATGTATCATGTAAGACTTGCAGAGGGGGTTATTCTTAGAAATGCAGGCCTGGGGAGGAGGGGGTGGGTGTGCCTGAGCCCAGAAGCTGGCCAACCCTCCCGCTGGCCACTCTGGCATCCTGATGCCCCAGATACACTTCTGGGATCGGTGGGCCTGCCAATTGTCTGTCGGGCTGCGGTGCCCAGCTTTCTTCCATCTCTCATATTCTCACCATTGCAAGGCTCTCTAGCATTGCCAGCCATTTTTGATTCATGGAATGCTTCTGTGCCTTTATGTGGTAAGCATTCAATTGTCTCTTAAAACTTAGAGTTTATTTGTCATCAGTAATATTATCTCTTAAAACTTTAGTTTGTCATCAGTAATATTATTTCATTTCTTTGAAACTCCTTTTAAAGCTTGTCATCAGTGATATTATTTCATTTCTTTGAGGCTCAAACCGCTACAAACACTATCCAGTCATTTTTGCTTTACACCTTAAGAATGGTGATATTCTTCCAATCTGATCCATTTCTGATTCCAAGATTTGATCCTACTAATGGCTACTGGGTGAAGCTAAAACCTCAAAATTTAAGGTGTCCACTACTGCATGCCATATTGGGATATATCAATTAAAAGGTAAAACGGCCCTTTCCTGTTTTTAGAAGGAAGTGGAAGTATTCCACATTAAAAAAAAAAAAAGTTCTGATCACCAAATTTAAAAGGGAAAACTGTCAAATTCATAACCCCACTGTTTCCATCACTACTGTGCTCAAAAGTCCATCAGTATCTTTTCTACGAATAATTGAGTCAAAAAGATGTCCATCAGAATCCTGATTTGTTCCAATCGTGTCTTGCTGAAAGTGGCAGAAAGTATTAGGAAAATACTTGACCTTCTTTTTTTTTTTTTTTTTTTAATTCGGAACTCCCAGAGACAGTCATCAGCCAAAAGTTTGCCAAGTCTCTTTTATTTTCTACTTGACATTATTTAGCAGTATCACACATTGTCCACACCCATAGATTCAGTGTTCTTCCTCAAGTTGCTTTCAAAAGTCCACACATCAAGTCTTCCCTGCCATTCATCTGCTCTAGGGTGAACAGAGTAATAGGGTTGTTAGGCTGGGGAGGGTCTGTTTGGTAATTCAGCTTCTCAAATCTGACTTGAACTTCCAGAGGAAATTCATCTCAATCACTGGGATTCACAGAGAACAATCTAATTCCAGACAGCCTTTCAGAACCAAGTCCTTTTCTGAGCTTCACCCTAAGCAAAAAGCAAAAGAATGCAAATGCCTAGAGTCAAGGTCAGCTAGTGCCTATCCTTCAATAAAAATAAAGATACAGCGCTGGGCCTAGGGAATAGAAGAGTTTTGGGAGTCAGGAAGTAAAGTTCAGCAATGGGGATCATGGTAAGGCAGATCTTAAATATTCAGATAATTTTTCACCAAACAGGGAGCTAGTTTAGGTCTTGAAGAAGGCAATGATGGGCAGAAAGGAGTCGTTTGCAAAGCCTGGCTTAACAGTGATATGCAAAATGTAACCGTGACAGAGGCTCTTGGTATTAACCAACTATCCAGGTGCTTATTTACTTTCCTAGCTTCCAGGTGCTGAGTTCTGGCTTATTAGATGTGGACAGAAGTGATGTTAAGCCTGGGTCCAAAAAAAAATTCCTACAAATTCCTCTGTCTTTCTCTTCCTCCCTCGCGGTTACTTTGGAAGCCATATGTTCCAAATAATGAGGATAAAATGAGACAGATTAGTTCCCGTCAGGTTTTAAGGGAGACACAGCTCTCTGTGGGCTTGTTACTATATCATAGCTTAGCACATCCCTCTTCAATAATAAAGCAGGAAGAATTGGAATTAGGAAGCTACTGCTGTTAGGAGTGGGAGCTGGGGATGATAAAAGTACCAGCTGGGCTATGAATTCAGAGCAAGTATGTGAATCTAAGAGGTATTTTGAATGGAGAGAATTTGGTAAGCAGAAAAGTCATTCACTCAGATAAATATTTATTGAGCACCTATTAGCAAGGCACTGTGTGAGATACAAAGACCTATAAGTCAACCTCCAAGTGCTTACAATCTAGTTGAGAAGATGATACGTAGACATAAATTATAAAACAAGGAATCGAGCATAATGGTAAAGAGAATAGACTTTCAAGGTGGACCTGTTTTCAAGACCTGGCATCACCTCCTACCAGCAGGGTCACCTTGGGCAAGTGATTTAATCTCCCTAAACCTCAGAGTGCTTATCTGTAGATGAAGATGGTAACAGTACCTACTTCATAGGGTTGGTGACAGGATCAATTAATCTACTTACTGTAAAACCCTTAGCTGAGTCTTTACCCCACTGTAAGCACTCAGTAAGTGCTAGCTACTAGCAATGGAAGTAAGAGATCTAAAAACTGGGACACAAGAGAACAAGGTTAGTGCCCCAAAAAGCTACAAGAGAGAGGGACTAAGCCATCAAAACAATTGTTCTGAAAAAAACGTGCTGCTTTGATGCTGTTTTGCCTTTCCCTCCAGATACTTAAAGTGCAGTGATACCTGGGGACTAGGTTCTCACAAGAGGTATGCCTCCTCCTAACAGCTATCCTATTGTCTGACAAGCCTCTTCAAAATTCTCAATCTTGAGAGTCATTTCCATGGCCTCCCCTACAGTTCTACAACACAGCAGGGAGGGAGTGCTTATTAAATACTGTGGCGCAGAAGCAGGACAGGACAGCGGCAGCCAGAGTGGGTAGAATGAGCAAATAGTGGCTTTAAGATAGAGGAGACCTATCTCAAATTTGTGCGGAAGTTCTCGTCTAGTCCAAGCCTTCGCCCAACTCAGTCTATTCCCTGTTTGGCGTAACGCCGTTGATGTTGAATAACTGATGATTTTGAACTGAAAACTTTGCCACACACGCTGCATTCAAAGGGCTTCTCTCCCGTGTGGACACGTTGATGCCGCGTGAGTCGGCACCGCTGGCTGAAGGCTTTCCCGCACTCACCGCATTCATATGGCTTGTCTCCAGTGTGGATCTTCTGATGCTGTGTAAGGGACGAGCGGTCAAAGAAAGCTTTGGCACACTCGTTACACTGATAGCGAGGGTCCCCAGCGTGAGCCTTCTGATGTCTATTCAGTGACGAGACACCATAGAAAGCTTTCCCACACTCATTACACTCATAGGGCTTCCTGCCAGTGTGGATTAGCTGATGGCGAGTAAGAATGCTTTTCTGGCTGAAGGCTTTCCCACACTGGTGACATTCATAAGGACTTTCTCCAGTGTGAATTCTCTGATGTCGAGTAAGGGACGAACGGTCAAAAAAGGCTTTTCCACACTCGCTGCACTGAAAGGGCTTCTCTCCAGTGTGAATTCGCTGATGCACAGTTAGGGAGGAGCGGTCGAAGAAGGCTTTTGTGCACACGCTGCACTCATAGGGGCTCTCCCCAGTGTGCGACATCAGATGTCTGCTGAGGCTGCTTCTGTGGCTGAAGGCTTTCCCACACTCGTGGCAGTCGTAGGGCTTCTCCCCAGTGTGAGTCCTCTGATGGCGGGTGAGGGATGAGTGGTCAAAAAAGGTCTTTCCACAGTCACTGCATTCCTGCTGTCTTTCTTTAGTAGGAATTTCCTTGGGGAGGGCTGACCCTCGCCGTGAGCCTTTCTCCCGGGACAGGGATTTCTTATGAGTCTCCCTTGCAGGGCTTTTCTTTTCTGTTCCCATCCTGCCATCGGGTGCATGAACTTCAAATTTAGGACATAGAGGACTTTGCCTTCCAAGGTTTTCCCTCAATGATCCTTCTGCTTTTTCTTCTGAAGCATCATAAATCTCAGGCTTAGTTTCCCAGTCTGGAACAAACAGAAGACAGATGCCGTTTTTTTCCTGGGCCAGGAAATATTAGAGCAGAAGGAAGAGATGTCCCAATGAGTCTAATAAGTAATGTATGGTCACTGCATTGCTTGCTCCGACAGATAGTCTTACACTGCAGGGAGTGAAGAAGGTGGCAGGGAACAGAACGGATGATGGACACCTCAAAAAATGGGAGACTGTCGAGTGGAAGCATGGCCAGGACAATTAGGAGAGCAAGCCAAATGGACAGGACAGTGCTCGACAGAAATAGCAAAGTGTGAGTGGGCAATGTTACAGATATGAGAAAGTAACACTTGGTGAATACAGATGAATAATATGTTATGGTATAGAGGGAAAAAAATGAAAGCTGGTGGGTGATACAATAAATAATAAAGCAGAAGACTTGAACTTGAGAGAAAGGTGATACGTGATATTTCCCCCATCACCCAAATAACCAACAAAAAGCCAAAGAAAACTCCATCCTGTCCTGTTCATACTCAGTTACCTAGAGAGGCACTCTCTGGCCATTCTCTCTCCTCAGACCCATGAAGATCTACCATCCATGGCTCGTCCCCTCTCTTCAATTGGAAAAGCATATCAGGTTGAGGAACTGGAAGGCCTGCTCAAAGAGGAAGAAACAAAGCAGATGGCTGTATGTGATGAAAATAATATCACTCTCCCAAAGCTCAACCCCAGTCTCTAAGTCTTTTTTTTTTTCTTGTTGTTGTTGTTCAGATAGCTTCATGCTCTGTTGCCCAGGCTGGAGTGCAGTAGCCTGATCTCGGCTCACTGCAACCTCCACCTCCCAGGTTCAAGCGATTCTCCTGCCTTAGCCCCCCGAGTAGCTGAAATTACAGGCGGGTGCCACCACACCTGGCTAATTTCTGTATTTTTAGTAGAGATGGGGTTTTGCCATGATGGCCATGCTGGTCTCAAACTTCTGACCTCAGGTAATCTGCCTGCCTCAGGTTCCCAAAGTGCCGAGCCACCACTCCTGGCCACAGCCTCTAATCTTTTAGGAAGAAAATGCAAAAAGGCAGAATGCTCAGGCCATGAATGCAGAGTCCAAAGCAGAGGAACCTCTGGACAGAGGCCAGGACTGAGGCTATAAAAGGAGCAAGTGGCACAAGGTCAGAAGGTTGAGAGAACCTGTGTGAATTCACGTGTTTATTCTGCCCTGTGAAGTGAATGGGAAGCTCCCGGTGTTAGCACTGGTAGAATGAAGGTCATTGGCTTAGGGGAGGTGAGAATGAAATTAAGTCACTTTGAGTAAAAAAGTATATCAAACCTGCCCATTTTTGTGTCTTTGCCTTGAGCATTATGCTTTCATTGAAACAAGTCCTGGTTGTAAGACTGTACCTAAGACAATTTTAGGAAAATTAGAAGTGTATACAAGTAAAAGGAAAAATCAGCTTACATATGGTGTATTCATTTTCTTTGTATTCATTCTGATATCAAAAGATACCTATAGATACATTCTGTTAAAAACTAGGTAATAAGGCCTGGCACAGAGGCTCATGCCTGTAATCCTAGCACTTTGGGAGGCCGAGATGGGCAGATCACCTAAGGTCAGGAGTTCGAGACCAGCCTGGCCAACGTGGTGAAACCCTGTCTCTACTAAAAATACAAAAATTAGCAAGGCGTGGTGGCTTATGCCTGTAATCCCAGCTACGTGGGAGACAGGCACGAGAATCGCTTGAACCCAGGAGACAAAGGTTGCAGTGAGCCAAGATCGCACCACTATACTCGAGCCTATGCAACAGAGTGAGACTTTGTCTTAAAAAAAAAAAACTAATAAATGATGCTGATTTGTAAACTTGATTTTTTTCACATGAGAATAAATTTAAAATACTATTTTATTTCAGTCAGCACTGATCTACCTCACCATTATAATGGCTACAGGATATGACATTGTATGGGATGACATAATTGATTTAATGAACTCCATTGCAGACGTTTAGAGCATTTTTAATGTTTTGCCATTAACAAACAACAGTATGATGAACATCTGCGCATACTATGGACTGCCATCCTGCTTATTTCCTTAGGATAAATTCCCTCAAGTAAATCTATCCATTTTTGGTTATATTAAAAAATAGATCCTAGAAACAGGCTTGGGCTCTAAAACTTTCCTTTTGTTGAGGCCTCAACTTGGGAAAGAGGCACTTTTTTATTGGGCCCAAGGATCATCTACTGGCTTTTAGTGAATTCTCTGTTGACAAAACAGTCACACCCAGCATCTCCCTGTGGCTCTCTGTCTCTGACCTCAGGGGTTCTATTTTCCTCAATATGTCATCTGCTAAAGCCTGTAACAGATGCTCAGCCATCTTTGATGCCTCCTGAACATTCCATTCTGTTTGGGAGACAATTGGGCCTGAGTAGGTTAATCTGGGGGGTGCTAGCACTTACTTTTTGACCTGCCTTGTACGAAATCTGCAATGTGACTCATTTTGCTGCCATCTGCTGCTTATTTTAAGCCAGGTTCTCAATCTGGGCACTCTCTCAGCCTATTGCTTGTGAAGCCCCTGAGTTCTTATAACCTCCAGGAGCCCAACTTTACTTTTCACTAACCCCAGAATCAGCAGTGACTCTTAACTTTCTCTGTCAGACAAGACTCTATAATCACAAAATGTCTTCTGTGAGCATCTAAGGCTGTACCTAAAACAGATACTCAAAATCAGACATATCTCTGGTGACCTGAGGCATAACCCTGTATTCCAGCAAGATGGCCCCCTGCCCCAGTGCACACTCCTCTGATTGAGCTGAGTTACCTGGCTGGTGAGTTGGGCGAAGAACTGGCCATATGGAACTCAGCGTCTTCTGCCTGCCCTTCGGGAGAGCCAGCTCCCTGCGTCTAATACACGTTCTGCTCCATCCCTCAGCCCTCACTGACCCTCCCACCATTTTGCTGGGGCAGGCTGCTGAGTGAGAGAGCCTATGGTTGTCCAGCACTGCCCATGCTGGGGAGGCATGTCTGTCCAATGCTGGGGTTCAGCATGGAGCCTGGTGTTGCTGTACTCTAATGTCACAACTTTTGATTCTTACCTGTTAGGGATGGAGCTGTGCTGCCTCAGAAAACCCCCTCCGCACAGGACGACACCCCCCTGCCCCCCACAGCTGCATTCCTGAACCCTTACCTAGGTGCCACATCAAGGCTGCCAGACGTGCTACAATTAAGCAAAGCCTAATTGCAGCTATCAGGACAGCACTGGCAACTCAACGGAGGACAGGGAAAACATATGTTGGTTATCCATACTCGTAAATTCCTGTTTGACACATATCTGTAAAAGATTCTGGTTTCCGTCTTTTTAAAAGACTGCCACCACAAAAGTCACAGGATGATGTATTGTAGGTCTGTTGCAAGTTAACGAACTATCTCTGTGCCTGTTACCTGAAACCCCCTTATGGTCCCCTCATCCTATATAAACCGCTCATTTTGTAAGCTCAGAGCTGCTGCCTCCTCTGAGCAGCCCGGCAGGTTAATAAACTTTCTTGCCTGACTTTGGGTCTATTCTCCTTTCTCTCGGCTACCCTTATATTACCTTGTCTCTCAGGTGGCTCAGAACTCAGGAGGGAGAAGAAAGGTATTAATTCCTCAGCCCTCTCAGCCCCACATTAGCATAATACAGAACGTACCTCCTCATGGAGGCTCCCCTTACCCAGTGACACAATGCTCTTATAGTTCTCCAGCATCACCTCCTTGTAGAGGTCCCGCTGAATGGGGACTAGATGACTCCACTCTTCATCTGTGAAAACCACTGCCACGTCTTCAAATGTCACTGATTCCTAAAAATACAATCACATTCTCCCTTACTCTTAACCCTTCTCTTTACTTGGACCAGACCAAAAATGTCAAAGATGACAGCCCTAGAGGATGCATGGTGGGAGGGAAGAAAAATGGTTCTGACCGAGTAGAGCTTTAAAGCATTTGGGAAAAGTGGCCTAATCACCCAAGACATGAAGCTCTTGGTCAGAATCTCACACCACTATACTTACAGCTGAGTTTCTATCAGATTCTTTTCTCAGACTTCTAAAAACAGCACAGAAGAAATCCTGTGTACCCTTCACCTGGCTCCCCTAAATGGCAACATTTTCCACATTTGCTTTATCTTTCTGTCTTTCTTTCTAGATACACATTCTATCTTTTTTCTAAACCTCTTGACGAACTTGCCAACATCATGTGTCTTTAATCCTAAATATTTGTGTGTATTTTGTAAAAACAAGGACATACTGTTGTTATAATCACAGTATAACTAGGAGAAAATAGCACTGATTTTATACTATTACTAATCTACAGTCTTCCTTAAATTTCACCAGTTGTCTTTGTTGTTTACAAATCCTTAGAATAATGGTACTGATCAGATCATCTGTAGGACCCCTCTCATTTCATTCTAAAGCTCTGTGATTCTGTAAGATTGCATCTCTGTACCTCCACGTCTAAAACCTCAGATGAGTCTCCTGTGTGTCTGCAGAAGTTCTAGGCCAGGGTGCAGAATTAACAACTCTGCCCTTGGGCAGGAATGGAACCAGCCACATGTCTCTAGCACATGAGACTCTTCAGGGCTCTTACCACCCCATGGAGGTGCTCTACAGCGTGTATTACACGCCCCAGCCTAGGCAGGAATGGAACCAGCCACATGTCTCTAGCACATGAGACTCTTCAGGGCTCTTACCACCCCATGGAGGTGCTCTACAGCGTGTATTACACGCCC
>PVKV010018772.1:0-19924 GCA_004027835.1 Alouatta palliata
CTGGAGTGCAATGGCGCGATCTCGGCTCACCGCAACCTCCGCCTCCTAGGTTCAAGCAATTCTCCTGCCTCAGCCTCCCGAGTAGCTGGGACTACAGGCACATGCCACCATGCCCAGCTAATTTTTGTATTTTTAGTAGAGACGGGGTTTCACCATGTTGACCAGGATGGTCTCGATCTCTTGACCTCGTGATCCACCCACCTCAGCCTCCCAAAGTGCTAGGATTACAGGCGTGAGCCACCGCGCCCGGCCATACGCATGTTTTTTAAAAGTGAGTCATTGTAGCAGGGAGGACAGCTATTAAATAAGCACAATGTGAGAGTTATGTACAAAGCACTGTGAGATCAGAGAAGGAACACCAAACCCTGAAGGGAGGGTAGGGAAGGAAAGCTAGCTTCTCAGAGGAAGGCAAAGAGTTCTCTGTAAAAATGAGTTTATCAAGTAAGCAAGGGTGGAAAGGCATTGCAGGTAGATGGAGCAGCTTATACAAAGACACAGAGGCATGTTCCAGGAAGGACAAGTGGTTTTGTGTGGTTAGAGTCGTGGGTGTGTTGTGTTGGGAACTGTAGGAAACAAGATTTAAACTGCTGTTGCCGCATAAAGGAATTGCTTAGATGCCTTGATCCTGTTTGTTTCTGGTGGAAATCTAGACAGATTAATTTGGCCTGTTATTTCTGAGTACTTCAGAAAGACATATACCCAATCCCCATATTTTTGGAATTTCTATTCCCAACACAGTTGGAACCAGGAAACACAACAATGAAACATTAAGAAAGGAGAAGAGGGAAAAAGCAGAGAGTAAATCTATTTGGGATTTATGAAAAGGTATTACAGAAAGCAGGCATCTTTGACTAGTTTACTGGAATCTCTAGTAAAGATGTATTTTTCTATTTTTAAAAAGGTATTAATATCTCTGAAAGTTACCTTCATATGTGTAATAAAATAGCTCTGAGTAGGAACTCACTCTAATATGAGTAATTAATAAAAAGAAAAATTTTACTCAACTTTAGAAACTGTGTTCAGGGAGCAACTGCCTTGAATAAAGAAGGCATGAAAAGCCTTTTGTATTCCTTTTTGTCCTGTATAACAAATTATTTTTCTTGCAAAGCCCCAAATTGCTTTCCCCTACATTGCTGCATTTCTGTGAACATGATTCTAGTACACTGGCTCTTCCAGGGATACTCCTGATATCAATCTTGAAGCCTATTCAAACGAGGATGGGAGTCAGAGTTGAACTGTGCCAACATTCCTGCCGAGAATTACCCCAGTTTCATTATGTGTGAAGGAGCCCCCAGTTCAATGCCCTTGCATGTTTAGGGTACACAGAGCGGAGAGGCTCTGCAGGGAGTGCAAAGTTAAGAAATTGCACGATAGGAACGCTATCTCTTACTCTTTCATAATGAGCTCTGTGCAGGGAAGCTAAAAAAAGATCAGGTTTTTCTATCATTCCGTGCAGCTGTGGTGTTCTTGTAAGAAGCTACTTCTGCTTCGTAAGTCAAGAAAAACACAAGAATTGTGGACAGACTCTCAGAATGAGCAGGGTCTCCAGGAGTCCCATCTGTCTTTTTTTAACTCCTTCAATTAACTGGAGCACTAAGGGAGAGATTTGTTGCTTCGCCTGTGCCTTCATTCTACAGATGACGAAACTGAGATGCAGGGGAAGGTGAAGTGGCTTTTCCAGATTGAAGATTCCTTACAAGTCAAGCCAGAGTTTGTAGTACCAGGTCTTCTGACTTCTGTGGGCCAAACTGTAGTCCTTAAGTCTTAATATGGCTGTAAGTAGCCAGGTTGTCAGCAACCGGGCCAGAGGTATCACACAAGTACGTTGTAAAATCTTTTTTGCTTGGAAGAAAAGATGATGGTGAACTACAAATTTGATGTCTGTGCCTTTATCCTATTTAATTTATATGTACATCATTTACAGAAATTTTTCAAACTGTGTGTTTGCCCTGTTTTATCTTACAAATTGCCAATTTTATCAGAATAGGACTTGGTGTCGTCAAGTACGTCTCTGTCAACCTGACTTTTAACCACTTGGAAGACCTATGCACCCTTGCAGCCTCCTTTACCTTACCATGCACTCCCACCTTCTGGACGTATCAGGAGGGGCACGTACCCCTGAGGAACCACACTTATAACTTTTCCATTTTATAAGCATTGGTTAATCCTAGGCCTTTATGTGTAATTCATTCCTTTTTAGACTTTCTAATCCCACAGACTTTGACTTTGGAAATGTATGGGTTATAAGAAAGTACTGAAGAACTATAATCTGTTCAGATCTAATATTAAATGAGACCCAGATTTTCTTCTTAGTGGACTGCAAAGGCACATTTATTTAACATCTAGTAAGTTTACATGGGAGTCCTTTTAGCTGTGAATTCCTTGTTGGTAAGGGACTATGCCCAGTACTGCACCTGGCACACGGTAGGAGAACTATGAATATGTGTTGAACGAGGGACATTGGCAAAAGCCAGGGTTTTTTTAGGAGTGTTCAGTCCTCAGGCCACTTTAGATGGAAGTGGTTCTCCCATAGCCTAACACATCCAGTTATTTCTTGAAGTGCAACTCGACCTTCTTCCACAGATGTAGTGGAAAGGCATTATTCATCTGAGACTTGCCTTGTGCTATTTACCACAAATTTGGTTTCTGAGGAAAGGCTGGCAAAGCATTGACGCAGGAAAAATTATTCTTAGGTATTCTACTCTGATGATCATAGACTGAGTGAAACTTTTACATATGTATAGTTAACTGTCGCCATGAAAATAATCACTGGCCGACATTTCCAGTGGCAAAAAATAACAACCTCTAGAATGGTCTGATGAATATTCAGGAGTACAGCTAACAGAAATGTAATGCCAGCTGGGCCAGCAGTGTCTGCCAACCCCAAATATTTATTCAGCATCTTACTATGTGTAAAACCCATGATTTTTTTTGTTGCTTTTACTTATTTCTTAATGTAAATCTGAAGGCAAAATTAAGTTTTATAACTGATGATTTATGAACATTTATGTATACAGGAAGTGCTAATCCTACTTACTTTGGAATCAGCTTGGAGTGCAGGGTTAAGATCTTGGTGGCATGTGGCACACATTAGTGCTCAGTAAATGTAGAAAAGAGAACAGAAGACAGAATGCTGGGAGGAAGGAAGGGAAGCAGAGGGAGTAATCCCAGGCCTGGGCCCTGGCATCAGCCTGCAGATAGTCCTACAGTTTCTGTCGTGAACCTGCTGGGGTGCCTCGCGACATTCATTACCTACTAACTTTTAAGTTTGCTCATCTCTAAAATGAGATAAAACCTACTTTGTAGGGTTTTTGAGAGGCTTAAATGACAATGCATGTAAATATCTAACGTAGACTACTCAATAAATAGTAGTTTAATTTAATGAATAATGTGTTTGTGATTTCCCCTAACTGTCTTGTTGAGACAGCACTTACCTGTTTATCTTCCTGGACTTTAAAATGAGTCCACATCTGTTAATTTGGATTCCCCCAGAGTAGAGCAAGCAAGCACAGTGACATTCCTCAGAAGAGCAAGCAGTCACAGATGATGGCATCCTCAGGCAACACCCCTCCCTGGGTGCTGGCATTGAGTCAGGGGATTGCTGTTTCCCAAATTGCCCTTCAGTGGGAGTTCCCCCTCTTACCAGGCATCTCAGGCTCCAGTCATAATTTTCACCGTTCCCAGAATAGAGGGCCAGATTCTCCTTCCTTTTGTGTCTGCCTGTTTTCTTCTCAGAGGAGCATGTTTGTGTGAGAACAGGACCTTCACCGAGCCCAGGTCTTCCTGAGGCCCTTGCCTGGAAATGGAAGAGAGACAAGCTGTCAGGGGTCTGGGAAGGGCAGTCTGGCAGGTTAGCCACAGCTCACCCATCAATTTTCAGGGCCAGGTGTTAGCATTTTACAACACCTTGGTAAGTAATATTTTCAGCAAATCGAGAAACTCTAGTTCTGCATCTTTCATAGACATCACTTTTTCCCTCCAGGGGAAAAAAGTGCTTTTCTCAGGATGGGGATACATTTTCAAAAATTTTTTACAAGGAGGCAGAGTTACAGCTAATTAGTAATACTGGAGACCAAGGGGAAATTGGAGTTTCTCCAGTGTTTTTCTGAAGGAGTTAATAGCATAGGCAGGCTGGGAGATCAAGAGAAGACCTGCTTAGGAAGGTCCAGAAATCTCCTTACCATCACCCCCATTTCTTTCTATTGAACATGGAAGAAAAGGGAGGCCCTGGCTTCTCACATTTGCTCATGGTTAGCATGTCTGCACACTTACTGTGTGGAAGGCTGCTTTCTAAGTGCCACATATGGTAGGTAGACCACTTCTCAGGGCAATGGAATTCTGAACTACATAGTATTTTTATTCCCATTTACAGAGGAGGAACCAAGGCTCAGAGGCAATAAATACATTTCCTAAGCTCAAACAGTTGGAAAGTGATAGAACTGGTTAAAAAAAACAAAACAAAACAAAACTGCAGGCAGCCTGGCTCCAGAGTCTTTTCTCCTACCCAGGGTCCTCCACTGTCTGAGAGGTCCTTAGTCCTACTGGAGGATCTCAACAAGGGACTGCAGGAGTGGAAAGTAAATTTAGCATTTCTCTTCCACAGGCTTTTAAAATATTTAATTTGCAGGAAAATTTCAGAAACAAGTAGCATGTTTTCATCTCAACAAGACCAAATTGCCTGTATGGTGACTCTGCTCTGCATTTTCCATAAAGTGACCTGTGCTTTCCTGCAAAGTCCCACCCTTTTGCAGGTTAGGTTGCCAGGGAGCATTCACGGAGTTGGAGTTGAGCTTGTAGGATTTTACCAGGGATCCCTGCTGAAGGGGAGTGGACATGGGGAAGTGGAACTGACACCACCTCTGCCAGCCTGTTGGGTCATCATGGAGTATATATGGTTCCTCAGAGCCCAGTCCTGTACTGGGCTGAAAGGGTAGGGCCTTTATACCCCTGCCACCACCAGTGGGTGGATATGGGCCACTTGGAAGGGGGCATTCCCTTGGGCAAGGGAGCTCTTTTCAGCTGAGGTGGACCCTGAAGGAACTGACAGCTTCAGGCTCTCTCCCAACAGCACTCCCCATCACTAAGGTTAAGGTAGAGTTCTGCCTTGAGCAGGGGCTCTAGGTGGTGGGTCTTTGTTTCTATTCTGACACTTTCATTGCCAAGGTGAGTCTACTCATTGGCAATTGCTTTCTCCCAACTCAGCCTCTTGTTTACTTGGATTCAAGATAAAAGGCGTTTATAAGACTGCACAAAAAGAGACGGATTCTCAACTGTCTTGTATCCTTTTACGGTAGCCCTAGGCAGAGGCAAAGGTTTAATACTGATAGTCTCTTTGAAGCATGTAATAAAAATCAAGCCTGGCATTTTGGGAGATACATGAGCAATTTGTTTTACACTCATATCTTTCAAGTGGCACCAGCTGGCTTTTTTCTGGAGCCGGAGTCCACAGCTAAAGGCCACAATGCACTGATGGAAATCTCTAGTTACATTTTGCTTGCCAGTTGCCTTTAGTGAAATCTCTCAGTGCTTAGGATTCCAGATAAAACTGCCTTTTCCTTACTCCTTCCGTCATGAAACTAAAGCCGTCTTCCAGTTCACTCCCGCATGGACATTAAACTACACCCTACTAACTTACATCTAGTCTATCCAAGTTAATGCCAAGAGCTGTCCCTGTGTCTTTCAGTGGGTCGTTTTGCCTTTTAGGGTTTGTTACTGTTGCATCATGTTGTTTGCCCCACGCTGGCATTGGCCAATGACTTTCAGCTACAGGGTGTGTAAAACCTGTCTCCATTTCCTTTCTTTCAGGTTGGAAAGCTTATCCAAGAAGCAGCTGGAAGAAGTAATTTGAAGAGAGTAACTCTGGAACTTGGAGGGAAAAGTCCTAATATTATCTTTGCTGATGCTGACTGTAAGTCAACCACAGGTCCCATGCATGAACCAGCACACACCCTTTGGTGCCCTCTTTTGATAGGACACTAGCAAAAGATCTTTGAAGCTAAAAGCAGTCAAGAAGATCTCTCTCCATGCCCAGAGCTGTTATAAATAATATATATATGTATAAAAGAAGATTTCCTCTAAGGAGAAAATAGTTTAATATTGGGGAAAGAGCACTTATCAACTGATGACTGAACAGTTTGTTTTCTAGATGCTAATGAGCCATTTTGATTCTGTGATGTTGTAGAATAGGGTGGATGACCTGAAGGCTTGGTCAGTGGTGTATAGCTAAAAGATAAATGGTCTCAGCTGCCGAGCACCTGAAAGATGGTCTCTCTGCCTACATTCAAGAAATCTGTAACTTTTCAACTGTGCCTGGTGGCTCATAGATCATTACAAATAAATAGTAATTCACCATCCCTACCAGCATTTTCCAAACCCACAGCCCCTTCTCTATTTAGTCAATTCCAACCCCTTTCTGCTACTCCCATGACTTTAATTTACGATGACAGCACACGTAGGTCACTTCAGTATGAGTAGTCCTAAAACTGAGATGATTCCACCTTGCCAGTAGGACCTTACAGAGGCTTTGAGCAGTAACCTGAGAAACCCCATGTCTCCAGGAAGGATGCCACCTCAGCCATTCTGCACAGATGTGACCTTTCTGTTTTTGAAAAGCCCTCCAGGCAAGGAGAGCTTTACCTGGTGAAGTTGTGCTGCTCCCATGACTTTCAGTTATGATGACAGCACAGGTAGATGAGTTCAGTATGAGTAGTCCTAAAGCTGAGATGATTCCACCTTGCCAGAAGGACCTTACAGAGGCTTAGAGCAGTAACCTCAGAAACCCCATGTCTCTAGGAAGGATGCCACCTAGGCCATTCTGCACAAGTGTGACCTTTCTGTTTTGAAAAGCTCTCCAGGTAAGGAAATCCCAAAATCTCATTCAGTGATTCTTTTTTTTTTTTTTTGCTTCACATTTTGCCAGGCAGAGCTGCTTTCCCAATTTTACCATCAGAGAGATCAGAATACGGAAAGCAGATCACTTGAATTTCAGCCCCAGCTTGGAATTTGCAGAGTTCAGCTTTAGCTTTATATTAGTTGTCAAGAGAATCAGAATTCTTATGCCTGTTCCTCTTGAGGACTAAGTACCCCATCGGCATAACATTGATTGATTGGTTTTTCAGTCAGTCAGTCATTTAGCAACTAATGCACGTCGGATTAAGCTATTTTGAAGTGTAACATATAAGAGATGAAAATGGAAGAGAGCGCGTATGATTTTACACAATCCTACGTCAATCTAGAGGAAATTTAGTGTCTTCAAAGAAGACCCATTGGTGGTATAATTTAATCTCCCAAATACTAAACATTAAGCTACAAGGCCCTATAGATTAGGAGTTGTAAATTGCCAAATACAAAATATAGACATGTTTACCTGTATAAACATCACACTGTGTTTAAAAAACAAAAGCTGCACATTAACATATTGATCTCTCTGAAAACTGGAAAGATCTGGCAACCTGGGCCTCATAATTATGCATGACAACGATAAAATGTGGCGGCTTTCTTAGACTCTCCATTACCTTGCTTTACCATGTGGTAGATTCATACCTTTACCTTATATGCCTAGCCCTGTGGTATATTGGGATTTGAGACTTCTGTTACAGATGAGGTTCAGTCCTTCCATTTGCAGAATAAGAAAGAGACCCAAAGAAGTGAAGTTGTTCAAATTTACATAGCATGTCAGGGTGTACTTAGAACTAGAACTAAGTTTCATTCCCAGTCCAGGGCTATTTATGGTTATGTCCTGCAGAGAACACATTAGACCTGGGGCTTTGGAGGTGGCTTCATAGACAGGCCCCTCCCCAGGCAAAGCAGTGAGAACATGGCTGTTTCCTCTTGTAGTGGACTATGCTGTGGAGCAGGCTCACCAGGGTGTGTTCTTCAATCAAGGCCAGTGCTGCACTGCAGGGTCTCGAATCTTCGTGGAGGAGTCCATCTATGAGGAGTTTGTGAGGAGAAGCGTGGAGCGGGCCAAGAGACGCATAGTGGGGAGTCCCTTTGACCCCACTACTGAGCAGGGTCCCCAGGTAGAAAAATCATAACCATTCCCTTTGTTTACTTAGTCCTTGACTGGCACAGAACTGGATACTCTAGTGGGACCCAACAAAGCAACATCTTCCTTTTCTGCTGCCTCCTTTATTCTCCACCATGTCTTCCTGGCTGGAAATGTAGCCAGAGAGGGATTGCTCATCTTCTATGCTTCTCTTTTCTCTTTCTAAATTTTATCTCTGTATTTTGTGGGATTACTGTTACTTTAAGGATATTCTGACCTTTGGGACTAAGTTGGAGTCTCTCCATTCTAAACAAAGCCCTGAGTATGAGAAGATGGCTCTTGACACTAGAAACCAGTCTCAGTCCTTCTAATCACTGAACTTTAAGACATCCCTACAGATGCCACAGTCAAGGAGGGTAGACAGCTTTCTTTCCTAGAGCCAGGCATCCTTTTACAAGCTGTGAAGGAGTCTCTCCAGCGGCATGAACCACTCTGTACAGATGACATGCAACTTATGAATGTGCAGGAAAAGAAGTGCTAGCTCACTTCCCTTTTGTTGTATCGTTATTTCTTACTCTTAATGCCTCGTGTACTGTAGTGGGGTGGGGAGGGCCACAAAGTCTCTCCCAAGCTGCCAGACTACACTTTTCACTTCTGCAGATTCACCATAATCATCAAGGCATATTTCTAAAGCCAATTCTGGTTTTAACCTGTAGACAGGGTCTGAGAATTTTTAGAAGCATTTGGTACCAGCTCTTATCTGGGTCTCTAAAGCATAGGTTTTCCTGGTAAGGGACAGCATCTCCTCAGTTTAGGAACTGTTCAAGGGAAGATTGATGTTCTGGCTGAGCAATTCAAACTTGGGTGAATGTAGGTTTTTGTATTATTTACCATAGTAAGTGAATAGCTCTGTCAGTTTTTGGGGGGAAGACTGACCTTATTATTATTATTATTATTTGGACTAGGAAGCTAGTCCTTCACTCTTTACTGTTAATATTTTCCTCCAGAGTTCCTCTAAAAGTGAATAGAAATTCCTTTAAAAACAAACCGGAATAAGGTTGGATGTGTACCACTATCTAAAGAGGATATGTCCTAATTTTTTGTCTCTTACTATCCATACAACTTGCTAAGTTACTCATTTCATGATAAAAGTCAATTTTTCCTCATATGAACAATAAATAATAAATTAGCCAGTGTCTCCATTTTGAAACATTTTCTAAATGTTTAGCTGGTACTTCTGATTAGGCAATATCATCAGAGCAGTACATTTACTGCAATCCTCGATATATTACGATTAACCATACAAAACTGCCCATTTTTTCTAGGTCAAAAATTGGTAAGTAATGGCAGTTTTATATGATTTGACTGGGTGTAGTGAAACTTTGAAAAAATCATAAAATGAAAGATTGAAGAACCTACTTATTTCCATTTTCATAGACGGTTGTATTTGGAGTTACTAAGTCATGTCTCCCATAGATCGATAAGAAACAGTACAACAAGATCTTGGAACTCATCCAGAGTGGTGTGGCTGAGGGCGCCAAGCTGGAATGTGGAGGCAAAGGACTGGGCCGAAAGGGGTTTTTCATTGAGCCCACAGTGTTTTCCAACGTCACTGATGATATGCGGATTGCCAAGGAGGAGGTATCAAATATGGTGGTCTTATGAAAGCCACATCTTTCTTGAGATAGTTTCTAGAGGATTTCTAGTAGATGATACTAGAGTTTTAGCTCTTTATATTTTATATATATATTTATTTTGCAATAATAATAAACATGGCTATGAAAATTCCAGTTTCGAGAAGAAAATTAAACCAAAGACAAGCAAGCTGGATGGAGGCCAGGTGACATGCTATGTGCTTGTGATTATTATTAGCCAACAGAACAATCAGAATAGCCTACCGCTGGCCTCAACAATACACTAGCAATAGTTTAGCTCTCCTAAATGTGGGTCATTAGGATGTTGACCAGGACAGAGGAAACACTGAAGCATCTTCACATCTGTGCAAGAGAGGGACCACGAGCAAGTCAGTCAGCAGTCCAGAGCATTCAGTTCTGGAGCAGTGTCTGCAGGATCATGGAGGATGCCACTTTCTCTTCTGTACCTAAAGAAGACACCACTAGTATACATAGTGGAATCAAGTGATGCCGGAGAGGTTGGGGACATTGGGGATTTTAAACAAACACTAATGTTAAATTCTTTCTGCATAATCTTATCCTAGGAAAGGTTGGGAGATTTTACAGTTTTGCACTGCTAAATTTAAATGTCATTTACAAGGCAGAGTAAATTTGCTTTGAAATGTGGAAAATAGGTAAAGGAATGACAGAGCAGCCATGTTGAGTCATACTATCTTTTTGTAGATCTTTGGCCCTGTTCAGGAAATTTTGAGATTTAAGACAATGGATGAAGTTATCGAAAGAGCCAATAACTCAGACTTTGGACTCGTAGCAGCCGTCTTTACTAATGACATCAACAAGGCCCTCACAGTGTCTTCTGCAATGCAAGCTGGGACTGTTTGGTAAGATCAGAGTGAGTCTTGTAACACATTCCACTGGTGGCATAGGGACCAGGGTGAAATAAACAGGTGTCTTCTTGGAAGGATGGGGAATACCAAAAGCAACCAAACTTCACCAGAAAAGGGATACACTCCTTACTGCTTAGATCCAGAAATCAAAAGTAGATTTTAAATTCCACATTTTTCCTCTGGAACAAAGGAATTTAAAAACAAAAACAAAACTTCTACAAGAAATACCATGCCAGTCAGATTATTTCTGTGTGGGCAGAATTTACATGAACTCACATTACTATGTCTTCTTCTTTCAGGATCAATTGTTACAATGCCTTAAATGCCCAGAGCCCCTTTGGGGGATTCAAGATGTCTGGAAATGGAAGAGAAATGTAAGTCTCAAAGTTGCTGATCCTTGCAGAGAAATAGGTTGCAAATGTCAGCACAAAGCAGTACTTAAAAAATACTTTAATTATCTTACACTCATCCATTCATTCAACAAACATTTTGTTGAACACATGCTACTATAAGCTAAGTACTGCTATATATTACAGAGATGAGTAAGACACAGTTTCCTTTTCCAAAGTGAGAATGGAAAAATTAATGTACCATTAATTCCCTGTAATAAAGGCTGTGATAGAAGTATATTAACATTTTGTTAGTACAGAGACAAATTAGTTAATTTTGACTGCTGAGGTCAGAGAAGACTTCAGACAGGAAGTAACATCCAGAAAAAAAACAACCACCACCCACTTTTCCTCCCTTTGAAAGAAGCTGATCCATATTTTCCAAATCCTGTGACTCACAGAGGAAATATGTTTCATGCCCATTCTCTCAGCCATTAGTGAATGCATATTTTCTTGAGCAAATGCTTAGTTCACAATCTAAGAATTATTGAGCATAAACTATGTACAAAACACTACACTTGGTCTGTGGAGGAAGATGCAGGCCCTTAAGGCATTTAATGTGTTTTTAGGTAAATAAAATGAGTAACATGGAAAGAATCAGAGGAATCACAGAAAAGACTGTCAAGAGATGGAGGAGCTCAGGGATAGGGAAGATCATTGTACGCTGGAGAAGTCAGGGCAATCTTTAGATATGATGTGCTACAGGGATTTGAATCAGCCTTTCAGGAAGAGGAACACTTGGATAGAGAGGGGGGAATATATTTTCAAGATTGGTGGGAAAACCAAGGTAGCAGTGGGAGAGAGTGAGTATTATGGGAAAAATAGGCTGTGGTGTTTGTGGGAGAAATGCGGTGAACCCACACGGCTAGAGCAGAGGATTTACATATTTCAGATAATTTCACTGGTAATTTCAAGCTCCCAAGCATGAAGCTATAAAGTGGTTATAGGTTGGAGAATAGAACAGCTTCTAGAATCGCACTCCTTGGATTTGAATCCTGCCTCTGTTACTACCTGTGCAACCCTGGACAAATTACTTCATCTCGCTAAGCCTCAGTTACTTCATCTGTAAGATGGGAATAATTATAGTACCTACACCTCAGGGTTGTTGTGAGGATTAAATGTAAGGATTAAGTATGCAAACATCCAACAGAATGTCTGGCAAGCCTTCAGAAAATGTTAGCTGCAATCATCATTATTCATCAAGTAGATGAGTGTTATATAGGTGATCCCTCTTTTTCTTAACAAACCTGTAACTCTGGCAGAAGTTTCCCTAAATTTCAGCTGGTGTTACAAACTTACGTTCTGTATCTGGTATGGGAGGGAGGTTGTTATCACTTGAACTTTTTCTTCCAGCCTCCAGTGCTCCTCACTTATTTAACAGCCTGAACCTATAACCAATCTGTATTTTATTTGTTCAGTTCTTAGTATCAGCTTTTACAGAGTCTTCATGTACTCCAGGTATCTCTTCATTTGCATTGGACCTTAACTTTCTGCTTCCACTTTTCAAGATGGATTCTCCTTCTTATTTCATTTCCTTCCTCTACGTCTGTGCTCTCCCAACTCTGAAATGCTGGGGGCTGTCACTGCCTCTGAGAATGCTGCTTGCATTGATTGTGTTGTTTTAGATTGTTAACAGGGTGGATCATTAGCATAAAATATACTTTCAGTAAATGATCGCTCGTTGATGGAGCCTAATCCCAGGCTAACCCATGGTCCCTCATTGTGGACAGGATTGTGGTATCAACACTCTAGTTTATTCCCATCAGAAAGACTCTCCTTGCCCAGAAAGATGGTCCAGGAGACCGTTTGGCTCTGTCTGAACTTCACATAACAGTGCCCAAGAGATTGAACAACCATTTTTCTCTACTTGTTTTGCAGGCACTATGGTGATTTGACATTCACAGTGCAGTTAAAGAATAATTAGAAGGGGGTGTTCTTTAATGAGACCCACTACATCTTGTCTAGATTGCATGGTTCTTTGTCTCTACTTACTCCCAGAACATGTTTTCTCTTTCTTAAATCACCCAGAGTGACAGGAAATGTGTCAAATAAAAGAATCTGCTCTGTGTTGGTTCCCAACTCTTCCACCTCATGTGATACAGCCCCAGAAACTCCATGTAATCCTCCATGTAGACAGAATTGTTTATCTCATGGCGTGCAAACTCCATGCAGCTTTGGTCCCTGACGCCTCCCTGTCCACCCCTAAGAGGAGCAGACTTTAAGTGGCACTTCCAGAAACATCTGGAAACTCCAAGGAGGAGCCCATGAGCTCTTCCCACAGAGAGCTGCAGGGAGGGCTGCCCTCTACAGGTTATCTGATGGGCTGCCCTCTTAATTCCCAGGCTCAGAGACGAGTTCAGCTTGTCTCAGGTCCTCCTGCTCAGCTAATTCCGTCTGTTTCACTTTTCCTGTCCTTTTCCTCACTTCCTCACAAACTGAGGGGATGGAAACAATACTGTGAACCTCAGCATTTTAAAAACTCATGACGCTGGCTTTGAAGACAAGAAGCATTGTTAGATACTCTAAATCAGGGCTTGTCAAGTTTGTGTGTGTGTGTGTGTGTGTGGGCGCACATGCATGCATACATACAAAAAAGTCACCTGCAGTCTGGGTGATGGTTTTGTTAAGCACGCGTATCTAGGGACTCACTCTCAGAGATTCTGAGTTAATGGATCTGTGATAGGACTCAGGACCTGTGTTTTTAACAAGCTTCCAGAATGACTCCAGTAGATCACTGCCCAGGACCCAGAGAGAAGCACCCCTAGTCTAGCAGGGCTTTCAACTGTATCACACACCCAAACACTGGGATCCTACAGTCACATTTGAAAGCAACCTGCCTTCCAGTGACTCATTCCCACCCTCCCTCTCAGTCCCCACCACCTGCAGGCTCCTCTGATGCAGGTGGTCTGGGGACCTTCCTCTGAGAAATGCTGCTGCAAGTCAAGTAAAAGAGCAGGAAAATATATATAACCCTAAACAGAAACTCTTATTTATGGGTGAGTGTGAGTGATTCCTACAAGGGCTGGCCAAGAGCCATCAAAACTGACAGGTTACCTTATGTCTAGGCATGCCAAGTTGGATTTATCTCAGGAACTAGAACCTAGTCTGCTGAGGAGCACGAATCTAGGCTTCTACATGTGACTGTGTCTTGACGTATCATCCAGCTGTGAAGGTGACCATGCCAAGAGATTGGGATGCATCAGTAATGACAGGCATATCTTTTGTACATCAGTGGGTTTCTTCCCTGTTAACTGAGTGTGCCACAAAATTTGACTGGAGTAAACAAATTTGAGACAGCAATCCTGAAACAAGATGGTGAAATTGCTTAAGAAACCAAACTTCAGGGCTCAGTGACCTTTGAGCAGTGTGTCCCAGAGTGTGACCCAAATGACCATGTCTTACAGTCTCCTGGTCCTTCCCCAGAGCTTCTGAAACCAAATTATGGGGTGGGAGTAGCGTTCAAGAATCAACAGATGAAGTAAGCCCCTTGGGTGATACTTGTGTGTGCTGAGGTTCAGGAATTACTGCTGGAGAGATGACTGGGCACCAAGAGGATGGCTGACACTCAGCTGGCATCCTTCAGCTGGTTAATGGCAGAGCTGAGTGGGCACTCCTGTCTCTGACCCCAGCCATAGTGCTCTTTTTCTCCTCCATGCCTCCTCAGTCGTGCTGCTCTGAGACTTCTCACTGGCTTTCCTTCATGTCCTGGGTCCATAGGAATTCTTTTGATAGCAGATTTGAGTCCACCTCTCTGTCTCGAAACACAGTGCGCATAGATTGCTGCCCATGACCCAGAGAGGAGCACCTCCAGTTTAGTAGAGTTTTCCATTGCATTACACACCCAACACTGGGATCCAGTGATCACACTTGAAAGCAACCATAATTGCAAGGTTTCTGATTCTGTAGACTTCCTTACATTTCTTACAACCTAGTTAGAGAGCCATGTGGGAGTGAAGTGTGACTCGGGGCCTGCCCTAATAAGTGCGTGCATAAGCCGCGAAACAAGAAGGGAGTAAACTCACTTCAGACGGGACACACATGGTGTCTGTGATGAAGAGACACATTCAGAATTGCCCAAGGACAGGAAAATGACCAGAGAGAGCCAGAGCTGAGCTGGTAATAAAGAGACTTCAAGCCTGGATGGAGTTAATGAGAGAGACACGCAAAGAGTGGGGCAGTTTCAGCTGGTTTCTCTCATTCCTCTAAGCGAAATGAACTATACCGACAAGAAAACAGCATGCTTGCCCTAGTCTCTCCTTGGTTGCTGTCTTGTCTCTGTCAACTCCAGTGCCCATGGTGCTCAGAGGCGCTGCTGGCAAAACCATTGGAGCCTTATGTAGGCCATGGTGGCTCCTGAAAGGAACCCAGAATCATTAACAGCAGGTCTCTCTGGTAAAGCCCAGTCACAGTAACTCTGTACCTTTTAAAACTGACTGTCTTTCTTAATCATTTAATCCTTTCCTATTCAAGTATATCTCCTAAGTGTTCTTTTATTTTTTCCTGGTCTAGAAGATATGACAAAGATACAACAGGGTAGAACTAGAGAAAGAGGAATAGGAAGCTCTTCCTTTCTCCTTTCCTCCTCCTTCCCTCCCTCCTTTCCTTCCTTCATTGGTCATCAGGTACCTCCTTTGTGCCTGCTCTTGTAGGTTATGCTATACCCTATGTTTGGTGGAAGGCTAAAAGCAAAATCAGTAGGATACAACTAATCCTACTGATTTGGTGGGGGAGACAGAGATATTCAAGCTTCTCATCCTCCTAGTGTGGCAAGTGTGGTGGCTGAGGTGTGAACAAGGGACTCTGAACAGAGAGGAGGAAAGAGGAGTTCCTCCTGAAGCTGTTGGGAAAAGCATCACCGAAGAGTGACTTTCAAAAGAATAGAGGAAAACAAGTTGTTATTTTAAAGAAACAGATTTAGGAGAACACACTTGATTTTATAATGAAATAGATAAAAGGAAAAAAGGCACTTAAGGTGAAAAGAACAAGAGAATAGAGGAGAGATGTGGAAGACAAGGAGCACTGTGGTAAGCACCCAGAGGGACAGAACACATGTGACCCGCTCCCACACTCTCTGTCAGTCCCCACCACCTGCAAGCTCCTCAGAGGCTGAGACCAGCTATTTAGTTTTGCTTGCCCCAACCCCAGCACCATGCTGCCTGCAGTAATAGCTCAATAAATGTTTGTTGACTGAGTGAATGGCAGTCTTTGATCCATGACCAGCATCCCAGAAGGGAAGTAGCTGAAGGAGAATCTGGGGGAGGTGGGGAAGATTGCTGACACTTCCCAGTTCTTTTTTAATCAGTAATTGTTATTTCCTACATACTATCCCCTGACCTGGTATGGGCTGTGGACCATAATTATTCAGGATTAGATTTTTAAGGTGTTGCAGATGACTTCTGCTTTTTATGGTAGGCCATTAGGTGTTCATTCCTGTTTATTAAATCTTAGGAACAGTGAAAAGGAATCTAGAGAGCCTTTTCTTTCAGTTGAAGTGGACTAGATCTCTAAGTAAGCGATCAGAACACAGACATCCAGAGGGTAGCCAGTAGCAGAAAAAAGGGTTCTGTGGGGAGGAAATCACACCACTGTCCCAAAGAACTAATACTGAACCAGTGCTGCCTTGTGGGGAGAGGCATGGCCAAGACGTTCAGAGACCTGGGCCTGGTCCCACTGCCGGCCACAGCACTTGGCTTCTGAGCACAGCCCCGAGTTATCTATGTGCCCTCCAGCCAAGGCCGACATTAATTCTCTGAGTAGGTGAGAGTCACTGCTTTTCTGTGCAGTATTATGAAAACAAATCACCTTTTAACTTTAAAATCGGGTGACTACTCATGACATGACAGTTTCTCTGACCCTCAGAGGAAGGCTGGGATGCCCATATATGAAGAATTTTTACATGAACACCGCAGGACCTGCTGTTCGCAGGTGATAAACTGCAGTTCCCCAGGACTCCTGCTGCATTCACATATAGCTCCCTGGACTTCTGGTATCTAATATGGCCCATTTCTGTGTTTCAGGGGGGAGTTTGGCTTGCGGGAGTACTCAGAAATAAAGACTGTGACAGTAAAGATCCCCCAGAAGAACTCCTAAGAAGGCCCAGAAGGAAGATGAAGCCCAGCCTGCACGTCCGTCCCTCTCTGCTTTCTCTGTAGGATCCAGCTCTCAGGAATACAAAGCTGAGCCACGGTCTTTATTTAAAGATTGAAATAACATGTAGGCCAGGCAGGTCACTGCACAACTAAAGCAAACCAGCTGGGTACAGTTTCTTGGCAGTCTGTAAGGGGTCACCTTAATGATACCAAATATTGGGCAAAGTGGGATAAAGGTAAGAGGAGGAGCTAGCAGACACAGCCAGTATCTCTTTCTGGAGCACAGGATGAAATAAGGGAGCTGTATTATTTGATGCCTTTGTCACAGAGAACTTTCCTCTTAAGGAAAGGTGACCTTTCTACTGTCTTCATTTTCTTCCTTCCATGCCCTCCCTGCTCACCCACCCCTCCTTCTCTTCCAATGAGATCTCAGCTGAGCTAATTTTGGGGCAGATGTTTGGGCCGTGAACAATTCTCCAAGGTTTTAAAGCCAAATTACCATTTCATGTTACTCATTTCTTCAAAGCAAAACATGAAATGGTTTTAGTTAAGAGTCAGACCAGAATGAAAATGCCAGGAGCTGGTCCACTACAGATGTAATAAGAACCTAGGATATTACTGACCCAATCTGGTTTTCTTACATCCATAAATAACATGAATGAAAAAAGATTGGGACAATAGAGACTGGAAGTCATCACGTGTAGTTCACAGCTTCTGAGCTGGCTACACAGTTTTGGGGGTGGGGGGGTGTGTCTCTGTGTGAGCGCGTGTGTGTGTGTTTGTGTGTGTATTGGATTCCTTCTTGGCTATTCTGGATAAGGCAAGGGGTGAGTTGTTTTTTATAGCTAGATAAGATCTTCTCTAAAGTTTATCTTAGAACCAGCCAAAAAACAATCCAAGTAGGCTCAAGAATTTGATAATGCTGGCTGCCTTGCAGACATAATTCAGTTGCTAATAGTGGGCAACAATTATTATTAAATGAGTTATTTCTGTAGTTGGAATCCGTAGCTTCTTTTGAACCCCAGCTCCCTACACCAATACCTGCTACTCCAATGCTGTGGGTGTGATTTTGATCTATCACACTTTACCAACGTGCCCTACATCTACTGGCAGAGACCTTGGAAAATCTGGCCAAGCCTAGGGGTTTCCTTTTCCATTTGCTGAGTTCCATTGTTCCAGGACTGCCTTGCTCCACTGAGCTCCTCTGTCACACCCAGTGGCTCATCCACATGCCATTCTTGCCCCTCACTGAGCAGGCGGTGGCCTACAGCATGGGGGGAGTAAAGCAGGCCCACCTCCCTTTCTTACCAACTGCATACTCTTCTGCTTTCCAGTGACTCCACCAGTTTGATGTGGGAAGTATTAGCTTCCTTTCCTTCTTCCATCTTTCCACCTGCCAAATCCAATCCAGATTCTAACCTAGATGCAGATCATTTATTTCAAAGTACCAAACATAACCTAGAGTATATGGAATATGGGCAACATATATATAGCCTTCGTATTTAACGATTTTCTGCTTCCTAACCATACCAATGTTCTAACTCTTACCTATCCATGATGTTTTCAAGTCTCCACTTGCTGTTACTTACAAACGACAGTGCGTTCAGCAGCCCAATGCTTTGAGCCCTGACCAATGCCATGTTTCTGAGTTCTTCCATGTGAATGCCACCCTCCTCCTCCAGCATGTGTCCAAGTGGACATATCCACTAACCAACTAGTTACCTTTGGACTGCAATATAAAATGTGAAAATGAAGATTTATTTCTTTTAATTTACTTAAAAAGAAACCTCTGTGCTAGCAATAAAGCATTTATATTGTGTACTCCTTGGGATTGTTTGGCTGTGTTTCCAAGTCTTTGTGTCATACTGAGTATATATCTGGGTCCTTCCCTCAGCTGCTGGGCTTTTCAGTTATGTTGCTCCCTTGGGTTACTGAGCAGAAGCCTGCTGAGCAGAATTTGCTAAGGTAAACAAAAACCTTATTGTTCGATACTATTTAAAAATCCGTGTGCACGTATAGTTTGCTTGGCATGTACGTAAGTATAACCATGTTTTAAATGTATGAAATGACAAGTTTGCTTTAGAATAGCCTCCATGAAAACCAGAACACAGAGGAGTCTGTAGGGTCTGTTTTCACAAACGTGGACTACACACCACAAGCTCACGTTGGTGACAGCATTTCACAGTAGCTTTGTTATTTACCAAAGTGAAATGAAGTCAAAGGCTGCTAACTTGATGAAATATTTTTGCAGCTGTAAAAAGCAATTTGTAAATGGTGACTATCCTACTACCAAGACCAAGCTTGTTTTCTCTCAGTGTGTTGTCAGAGTTAAGCTTTTGAGGAGTGGATCCGGCCCTTTAGAACTGCACATCTCCCCACCTTTCCTTCCAACCCTTAGAATCTCCACCCAAGTTCTGATCAAGTGAGACAAAAACTAAACCTAATGACTTAGTCCCAGAGCAGATCTCTTGTGAGGAAAGAGATGCATTGCCGTGGACTGGGGTTCACTGCTCTGTTTTGCCGGTAGCTTATCTTTCAGAAGAACAGATAGAGCACGGGAGATTTGCAGCCCCTGCGGCACCAAATGGAACTCTGAAACACAAGATGTGGGACTCCCTGAGAATCCACCTCATGTTCTGTCCATTGAGCCACCAGGAAGAAAATGAGAAAAGCCTGGACATGAAGTTTTTATTTGAAAGTCTTTTAGAAAGGTACCATTATTGCATGTATAGATAGCAGGAATCTGGAATCAGATAGACATGTGAAAGCATTTCTGATAAAAGGAATCACCTACAAAGACACAGACGAGGCCAAGCTCAGCTGACTTATGTGATAGTGAGGAGATGGGCTGGCAAGAGCAGGCATTGCATGCTGGGAACTGGTGAGGGTCTTAGGTTAGCCAGGGGCCTGCCTTAGTAATCTAATAAAAAACAGACAC
>PVKV010018772.1:20024-44004 GCA_004027835.1 Alouatta palliata
GTCAACGTAGTGAAACCCCGTCTCTACTAAAAATACAAAAATTAGCTGGGCATGGTGGCACGTGCCTGTAGTCCCAGCTACTCGGGAGGCTGAGGCAGGAGAATTGCTGGAACCCAGGAGGCGGAGGTTGCGGTGAGCCGAGATCGCGCCATTGCACTCCAGCCTGGGTAACAAGAGCGAAACTCCGTCTCAAAAAAAAGACACTCGTGGGCTTTGAGTTGGAATGTAATGGAAGCAGTGGTTGGAGTATACTGGTCTGGAGCAAAGTAGATGAAGAGGGAGACTGATTAGTTTGTTTGCCATAAAACAATGGATGGCATAATACTATGGGGGATGGAAGAGGAAGGAAACAAATCAATAGAGAAGTCACCAGAACTTGAGAAATGAACACGAAAGAATGAAAGGATTGTATTTATTGACCAGGGCAAGTAGGAAAATGGTAATTCCACTGCCACAGAAGCTAAAAATGAAACGCAGTTTTGGGGAGAGATCTTGACTTCAGGCTTTGGAGATGTCAACTGTGGGGTGATGAAGGGACATCCAGCTAGAAATCTCAAGCAGGCAACTGGAGATAGAAAATTTAGACTTGGCTGAGGTGGACCAGACTCTCATGAACATAAAAGTGATTGCTGTAGATCCAGAGAGAGTGATGATAAAACCAAAACCAGGGCCAGGGAGAAAAAGCCCAGCAAAAGAATGGGAGGCTGTAGTCAGAGAATAAAAGAGAAGCTCTGCAGGTGTTAACACCCCAGAAACAAGGGAGAGAAGTCAAGGAGCACAGGCAGCAAAGGGTTGAGAAGACGGGTGGTGTGTGGAGCACGTGTGTTAGGGGCTTTGGATCTCTGTCTTGATGAAGTAGAAGCTGATGGTGTGTGTTAGCTAGGTGGGGTGATGGCAGTGCCCTACTCTTCAGCTGTGAGCCATGTGGCCTCCCCCATGCTCAAGGACAGCCCCTGCAGTAGCAGGCCCTGAGCCTTCCCAGAGATTCCCCCACCACCTGCCAGGACGTATGGAACACCTGCTCTCTTTTGCTCTCCACCTGATACTCTTGCCCACTCAGAACGGGACAGGAAGGAGAGGAGCTCAGGGTTGTTCACAGCCTCATGAATTAGAAGCAGTGAGAGCTTCGAGTAGCTGGGGCAGGAGGTAACTGGTCTCAGAATATATGTTAAAGAGTAGATTTAGGAAGGTGTGAAAAGGATGCATACAAGATGGCTAGGGAAAAAATCTTGATGCAGACTCTGTTAGTTCTGAATTGGCGACATTCTTGGCAGGGGTGTGGGGAAGGGGGGAAGGAGGGAAGGTGCAGCCAAAACAGAAATGCCCCTTCATTGCCAGTTGTATGTATTTATATAGTCATTTAGTTTAGTTTTTCTGTTGCTTGACTAATAATTCAGAAATATTACCATCAGCCATAAGAATGCTTAAAAGGTAAGAAAAATAATAATAAATTCCCATGAAGTCAAAGTAAGCGTTAAAAAAAAAAATGCAGATGGGAAACTAATGACATCAGAAGAGCTATAAAATACAGATGGCACGGTCTCACCACGCTGCTTCTGTAGCCCTGCTGCCTGATGAGGGAATGCCGACACTGCATACCCGGTGATCCCGGGAAACAAACCTCCCCTTCCATCTTCCCTCTCCCTCTTCTTCCTTCCTTCCCTCCCTCCACAAATGTTCATTCTGCTAGTCTCTGGCACAGGTGTTGGGAATACAAAGCAGGACATACATGGCTATCATCCTTGTAAATTGCATAGTCTAAGGCCATTTATAGGCAATAATCAGCAGCTTCCCTGGCCATCTCACTGTACCTCCTTCCCATGCACAGACATCCAAGGTATGGAAGAGTAACGTGGTACCCTTCCCTGGTCAGCTGAGTGGGTAATCCAGAGTGACAACTTTGCCCTCGGCGTCAGCTGACTGGCAGTGTGCCAGAGCGAAAAGCATGCTGTATCAGAGAGTGAGAAGTGTCATCAGAGGTCCTCACTTCGTGTCTCTTAGCGACCATTTACAAGATGTATGTCTCAACTTCCACTGCTTCCTCTGTAGGATCAAAATGATCATGCCTGTGCTACCTGCTTCACACAGGTGTGTGGGGATTAAGCGACATAGTAGATGACAGTTCTTCAGTTGGTCTGAGACATGTATGTACACACACAAGTGCAAACAACTATAGAAACCAAAAGCAGAATGCTCTTTGACGTTTTGCAGTCGGTCTGCAGGACATCCAGATTCACTTCTCACATAGCGTTGAGGCCTTCATGTAGACCCAGACTCTAGGATAGTTCCCTGTGGGTTTCTAGGGAGCCTTCCTTGCCTGGCGGCCAGACCTCATCTGAATACCTCAAGCCAGCTAGGGGCCAGAGGGGTGCATGCAGCTGTGACTTTCTTCCAAGCTTTAGTCCTGTACATTCAACACATTGTTCAGACCCTCTGTAGAGCAATAATCTGGCCTGTAGCCCTGGCCACACTGTCTGTGCCACCCAGAATGTCTTATACAGCAACTGCTCATCCGTGGGACCAGCTGGGAGTGAGAGCATGGGAAAGTCCACTCTGGAACGGCGTGAAGCCCTCTTCCTAAACATGTACACTGTCTAATTTTCACTTGGTTATTGGCCAGCTTAAAAGGAAGACCAGCTTGCCATTTAGCCTTTGATGTGAAACTGCTGGGATAATGTTTCCTTTGGCCATTTATCTATGTAGCAAGGAGGAACCTGAAACCAGCAGAGCCTGCCCCCGCTCCTAATGGAGCATGCACACCTCTTAATGGTTTCAAGGTCTTTTGGCCTTGCTCTTTTTGTTTGTTTCTCTAGAGCAGTCCCTGTCCTTATCCATTATCAAGTCTCTTGAGTTGCCCGATTTCTTCTACAACATGGTTTCCCCAGTGTGTTTTCAGAAAGGTGCCTATGCTTTCCTGTTTTAGAGTCTAGGAAGGATAAAATCAGACCAACTCAAGCAATCCTAAGCTGGAAAGAGGAGGGACCCCTCTTACCCCACCTGCAGCCACACGTGGAATTTCTAGGACCCTGGAAAGACCTCCTTCTAATTCCAGGCAGACACATCCAATTTATGAACCAATAATGTAGTACCTTTCCCCACTTTCTCTTGGCTGGAAATTTAAAGTGACAGCTTTCAAGACTGCCACTGCGGGTAGCTGAGTAGCAAGGAACAAGAAACTATAGTGCTCTCTGGCTTGCCAGAGCTTGGCATATCCAAGGGGAAGTTCTGTTTGTTAAACAGTGGAGGGCCCCGTCTCCATTTCCCGAGTTAGGTTCATTCATTAACAACACAGGATTCGTGTAAAATGGAATAAAATCCAGATGCCACTTGTTTATACAGTTAGCTCATGCTCCCTGGTGGCCTTGGGGAGGTGTGATGCCCACAAACATTCTCAGAGCCTGCAACAATGTCCACTCCCAGCCCTGAGCTATGTGTACCAAGGCAGGTGGGAATAGGGGCTTGTCAGGCCAAGGCTGGGGAACGGGTGTGTTTGGAGGGGATGGCCACCCCTTGTCACATGTCTACTCTTTGACACTTTGATCTGACATGCTCTAATTCCAGAAAGGGAAGCTTGTCGGTAACATGAAGATCTTCTCCAATGGGCGAACGAACAGAATTCCAAAGTGCTCCATCACTTACCAGCTATATGCCCTTGGAAAATTAATTAGCCTTCCAAACCCTCAATTTTCTCACCTATAAAATGGGGCGATAAAATTACCTGCCTTCACTGCTATCATGAGGGCAGAACAAGAATGTGCATGAAGTACTTAACAGCCTCCATTGTAAGATCTTGAACAAATGGGAGCAATTAATGAAAATGAATAAATAAGTCGTATTTACTAGAGGCTGTAGTCCCAAAGAGGTTGTATATCTCAACCTCTGGGGTCAGTTTCTATATGGAAGCCAGGCAGGAAGACACCTCCGTGAAGGTAGACTTAGAGACGGTGGGACTGAAGCCAGTAACTAGGTGAATGCTAGGAGGTTGGAAAGATAATGACCATTTAAAAATTACATGTCTGTGCCCAGGGAGTTCTGCTCCACCTGCTGAGTCACTGAGATCCAGAGAATTTTTTGACAGAAGATGTTGGGCTGGCTCCCGTCTGTTTAAATGAACAGATAGGTAGCAAGAATGGGCAAGGGATAAATTGGTGAGGCCAGCAACTACTAACTTACAGGGGGCTTTGCCCATTCGTGCTGAATAAATATTAGCTGTAATAAGATGATGATGATGATGATGATGACGACGACGACGACTGTTGTCGTCTTTATCCTGATCACCAAGCTCAAGGAACATGGTGGCTTTTGGCCTGGGAGGGAAATGACTTGCCTGATTTGACTATTTAAATGGAACCACAGCAGTCCTCTCGGTGACAAGAATGTCTCTGGAAGAACAACATTATGCAAAGGCCTCTCAGCTCCCCAAAGCTGCAAGAGAAGCAGGGGCTGCCCTGGCCAGATGCTGAAAGCAGGAGCCCTCTGCCAAACAGGGGCTAAACTAAAGTCCTCTCTGCCTCAAGGACAGCAGAGAGAAAACGGGAAAATGCTCAGAACAATTCTTCTGTTGCTTGTTTGTTCTGTTCCATTCCCACAAGAAACTGTTATTCTTGCAAACTAGATACAAGGCTTGCCCACAAGACCAACTGATAACCTTTTACAAACTGAGGAAAATAAACTCGCCCTGGAAACCCACTCAATCCTGAAGTCTCAGCTTGGGGCGTGATGACCCAGGATTCCGATTGTGCTTTTTTTTCCCCCCTTTTCTTCTCTCTCAAAGATAACAAGTAAAGTAATTCGAAACGCCACACACATATTGGAAACACTTGTCATTTTTTTCCACTTACCCTCAGCAATATCAAGGACTGTAATAAATAAGCCTGTCAGTAATTCTTGTCAGGAAACTAAACCACAGTTTTTAGTCTTGCCTATTCAACACATTGTTCAGAAATGTTTTGGTAACCTTTAAAAGCTCCACTCCAAGAGAGAGGTTCTCATACCCTCCAGTGCAATTCTTTCCTATTTTGCAGGTCACTGACAGTTTGGGAGATGTGCTTATTTACATGGGTTTGACTCATGCATCCAGGTCCTCAGCTGAGAAGGCAGGAAGGCACAATGCTTGTGAGGAAAAAGTGCTCCACAGAGCCATCAAATGGGGTGGTCCCAGCCCTCCCGAGAGGAACGGAAAGCCTGCATGGTGTTGGCCACAGCTGCCCACTAGGGAGGGCTCACCAGTGTGTGGGGCTCAACTCACAGTGCACCCGGGGTGAGATGATCTAAAGTGATGAGCGCAGGGGCCCAGCTCCATGGAAAGGCTGCGTACAACCAGGAAAGAGCCAAGTTTGTCCCCAGTGCCCCAGCCTGCCAGACAGGGTCCTCTCATCCCTGTCTAAACCTGCTCATAGCTGGAACTTCAATGGATATTTGTACACACATGTTCACATCAGCCAAAAGTGTCTATCAACAGATGAATGACTAAACAAAATGTGGTGTGTGTGTGTGTGTATACACACATATATATATTTGCATATATATACATAATTTCTTGTGTATTCCTTTTCTTTTAGTGAGTCCCAAGCTACTCTTCTTTCTTCTGATCAAAACTGAAATTGCACTGAATGGTCCCCTTGGCCACCCACCTAATGCTGACATGGCTAAAACCATGCTTTTGGTGCTCAGTGCTACACACAGCAGACACACTCTCCCCCCCACCACACACACAACCCACACACACACCGCCAAATACCATAAACACACACCACATACCACACACCCCCAAACACCACACACCCTCCCCAAACACCACACACACAACCCACATACACCCCCAAACACTATACACACACACCCAAACACCACACACAACCCACACACACACACCCCCAAACACTACACACACCACACACACCCAAACACCACACAACCCAGATACACCCCCAAACACCACATGCACATGCAATACACACACACACCATACACACAATTGTTTTTATATATGTATATATACACAATTATGTATCATGTATATATTATATAACATATAACATACTAACATATAAACGTTTTCAGCCTTAAAAATGAAGGAAATCCTGTCACACGCTACAACATGAGTGAACTTTTAAGACATGCTACATGAAACAAGCCTGTCACAAAAAGACAAATATTGTATAATTTCACTTATATAAGGCGCCACTTCTATAAGATGCCACTTAGATGAAGGGCCTAGTGTAGTCAAATTCATAGAGACAGAAAACAGAATGGTGGCAGCCAGTGACGAGTGGGAGAGGAATAGATGTTGTTATTAATGGATGTGGAGTTTCATATGGGGAAGATGAAAAAGTTCTAGAGATTATGGTGACATTAACAGTGTGAATGTGCTAAGTGCCACAGAACTGTGCACCTAAAAATCATCAAAATGGAAAATTTTATGTCATATATATTGTACCACAATAAAATTTTTTAAACTTGCTCATAAAAGATTTGAAAAATTTATATACACTCAGAGTATATGGCTGATAAGGCTTAAAGTAACATCTCTGTCTTGCATTTTAGTAGGAGAGAAACCTTAAATCAAGGCTCCTTATCCTAGTTGGTATAGTAGGGACTGCAAGGAAATGAAAAATAGAGAATGTATTATTGACCATCCCTTTCTTTGACACATATCTTGCTTTCCTGCCTCTACAAGAGCAGAAATCACGAGGGATCAGGCATATCCATGCTAAAATACAGCTTTCCATGGTGGGTTCTCTCCAATTCTAACAGGCCATTTTCTCTTATTTAACTTATGTTTGGTCACTGCTACTCTTCTTTCTTCTGATCAAAACTGAAATTGCCCTGAATAATTCCTTCCGTTGCCCACCCAATTCTAAAATGGCTAAAATCATACTCCTGGTGCTCAGAGTTACAAAATTTTCAGTGTTACCAGGAACTGTTTTCCAAAAGGGCAAGTGTATCTTCTTATCATTTAAAATACAGATTCAAATGGAAAAGAAATATTTAGGTAGGGATTATATATAGAATTTTGAGAAGTAAAGGAGGCCTTGGAGGTTTGTCTTAGTCCATTTTGTGTTGCTAAATACCAAAAACTGGGTGAGTTACAAACATTAGAAGTTGGCCCACTGTTCTGGAGGCTGGGAAGTCCAAGAACATGGCACTGGCATCTGGTGAGGGCCTTCATGCTGCATCATCTCATGGCAGAAGGCAGAAGGGCAAGAGAGGCCAAGAGCAAGCTAAGCAAGAGAGGCAAGAGAGGGCCAAACTTGCTGCTGTAACAAACTCATTCCCATAATAACATTAATGCATTCGTGAGGGCAGAGCCTTCAAGACTTAATTGCCTCTTAAATGTCTCACTTCTCAACACTGTTGCTTTGGGCTTCCATTTTCAACACATGAACTTTGAAGGACACATTCAAACCATACCTGGGGACCTTTCAGATTATTCAGTCTAATATCCTCATTTTACAGATGTAGAAAATGAGCCAAAATGAATTCTACAGGATAAACCTTTAAACCCAGGTCTTGGGACTTAAGTCCAATGCTTTTTGTCCTCTGCCTCCTGGGGTAGAATTTTGGGAAAACTGCTATCCTACTGAATTGCCTATATTACTTGACAGAAGTAAAACACAGTTGTTAATTGTACATGGATCCAGAAAGCTTCATGAAGTGTCTTTTAATAAATTACATTAGCTCATTAGTACCCACTAAACACATCATCACTCTGTTTACCAGATTAGCTTGAAGCAAGCAGGGTTTGAAGGCCAAGGGACCCGGGGCAGGAAGTAGAATTAAAATACAAAGATGCTGGGGGCTGCAGTGACTTAAGGGTGAGGGTTTTCATAGTTTGGAAATCTGGCATTGAAAACCTAGATTTTACTTGCTATTCTGTTTCTCAGAAACTCTATGACTTGGTTTAGTCAGCGTTCCTATCACAGCTCAGTCTTCTTATCTGTAAAATACAGGGGTCCTGAGTAGGGAGGGAATAGCCATCTTTAAGGGCAGTGGTTCTTGAACCTGGCATCAGAATCACTTTGGATAATTAATTAAATATGGTTGTCCCATTTCCTCGCTGAATACTCTGATTCAACTGGACTGCAGTAAGCCCAGAAAGCTGTATTTGTGCTTCATCTTATTTTAAATGTGAATTGTTTTAGTTATTTTAAAGTTGTTAACTGCATTAGGTTGAAATTTCTAAAAAAAAAAAAAAAAGTCTAGGTATACTGCAAAATTTCCTTCCAATCCCTTATCCTCACGTCTCAGTCCTCAGAAACAAATAAGATTATCTATTTCTTGGTATCTTTCTAAACACGTCATGTACATGTTTAACATACCGCACCAGTGCTGGTGCAATAGCTGGTCTCAAGACAGGCATTATGGGGTCCTCTAGGGTCTCCTTATGTTAGGGATGGGAGAGCTGAGGCTTTGGGTTTTGGGAAATGACAGCAGATCATGTATGCAGTGTTGTTAGTTCTGTGCTTGGTGTGCCCTAGGGGCCCAGCTTATGTTGGCTGTTGTCATCTTGCTGAAGGCCTGTGCCATTCCGGGACTGGAGGGCTGTGGTTCCATTCACCCCCAGACCCTCTCTCCTCCTGCAGGAAAAAAGCAGAATTCTTTTTCTGGCATCAAACCGTGCCAGGAAGGGCTTCTCCCAAGCCCAGAACCTGCCCACAGAGGTTCAGGGTTGCTGGGTGAATGGCCCTGGGGACCCCCAGGTGCTGCCTCAGAAGGGGAACCTGTCAAGGTAAATGTGCCTCTCCGCTGGTCCCTCTAGGGAGACGCAAGCTCTGCCCTGTTTATTGCTTGTTTCCTTACTTCCTCTGTCCTTTGCAGCATCAAACAAAAAGACAGTTTTCCAAAGCTGACTGATTTCATACCTCAAAGACTGCCCCAGAAAAGGAGCTGGGGATTCTAGAGAGCAAAGGCCCTTCATTCCTGATATTTGAGTCAGTAATGGCCATAAAGATCTTCTATTAATGGTCCCAGCAACCCTTCATTTCCACATACTCCTACCCTTAGCTAATAAATAACACAATGAAGCTTCACCAGGGGTCTGGTTTTGGACAAATTATCTTTTCAACACTTGGATCAGTTTTCTTCATAGCTTGGTTGTTTCCTGTTTCTTAGCATCCAGTTGGCTTGCTTTGGAGCTGGACATGAGTGCGGGCTTTGTGTGCAAGCGTATGAAGAATTCCTTTGCATTTCTTAAGATTCGGTGTTCTTCACTCTAGTGCTCCCAGAGGGGCAGCTTGATGTGGTGGGAAGGCCCTTGACTAGGAGTCCAGGCATCTGGGTTCTGGTCCCAGCTGTGTGCTGACTCCACATCCTTGAACAAGTGACTTAAACTTCAGAATTAACTTCCTCTTCTCAACATCCTTTGCATTTGTGACGTTTCTTTATGTTACATGGTTCTACTGAGAACTCAGCACTGTCCTGGGTGAAAGATATGATTAATCCCTGTTTTGCTGATGGAAGCTGAGATCTGAGAGGCTATCAGAACTGGCAGTGCAGAAACTAGAATCCAGTCTTCTTTCAGACCTTGGGGTAGGACATCAGTAGAGGTGATGGACCCCCAGTCCGCAGCCCCTGCTGAACCACTCCTCACTGTCCACTCCTCTCCTTTTCAACTCCAGCTAACCCATTTGGTATGATGCCCACTATGCTCACTAGTGTGTACATTCACACTTCTCCAGCTTCCTTTTGTCATTCTTTCATTCATACTTTCAGCAAGGATGGATGGTCCAATGCTCAGTGTTGGGCACTGCACTAAGTCACAGACTACCTAGTGAACAGGAAACACTTGTGCTTGAAGCTCCCAGCCTATGTGGGAGACAGAGAAATAAATACATCACTATAATATCACCTCTAATATAATATCGCTATAATATCATACGATAAATACAGGAAGAAAAGAACCTGGAGTAGAAAGACAGGGGAAGAAAGTGATACATTTTGATGGTGAGAAGGGGCTGGGGGGATTTTTAAAGGAACTTTCTTAGAGACTCTGACATTCAAGTTTCTTAATATCTCTCTGCTTCCAAAGAGTACATTAGAAGGGTGGATGGAGAGAAGCAGTCAGGAAAAGACAGCATTATAATTATGTAGCCTACAATATATCAGGCACTTTTAATTTGCTCAGTGGCATACAGCTAGGAGATTCAAATGTATGTCCAAAGCTCAGAATCTTACTTAACCCTGTGCTGACTCCCTCTATGATGATAGCTTCTAGAAAACAATGTAGATAGAAGTAACAAAAGACAACAGAAAGTACATGGAATGAACTTCAGGGGGAAGAAATCTATCCATCAACCAAAGTAGATCCATGACCATGGGTAAGAAAAGTAGTGAGGTACTTGTAGGGCCTTGAAGAGTGACTGAGAAAGGAAGAAAAGGGGAACAGTGGTCTTTTCTGACAACAAATGGAAATGATGACTGTACTGCTCTCCTCTGAACTTCTGAATGGAATTTGTAAGGAGACGGCTGGGGCATGATCAGGAAGAGAGGCTCCTGAAGATTACTCAGTACTAGGATTTACTTTTTTTGCTCTATGACCTTAAACACTGATTTCTAATGTGGCTTCTCTAGTGTAGCAGGCTGGCCAGTGGACTGAAAGCTGCTCTGCTGGAATCCACAAAGGGCAGTAATGGTGAGGAACAGGAAATCCACGACAGGGCAGGGTAGGTGTGCAGGATCTAGCCAGACAGCTCTGAACCCAGGATCAGGGTGGGGCAAGCACAGTGGTGGAAAGACATCCCCAAGGATCCTGAAGACAACAGATCCCTGACAGCCACTGACAACAGGCAAGTACAACTCTGCCTGCTAGAGACAGGACCTTGCATCTCATCAAATCCTAGCACCTCCATGTGATACAGCACTCTGAACAAGACTTGGCTCCTGTCTTCAAGCGGCTTGTGGCTTGACTTGTTCTGCCTGGGCTTGCTTGCAAAGTGCCACACCAAATAGCATTGATGGAAAGTAGATGAGAACTTACTGGTTGAATTAAAGAGTTTATATTCTTCGTCTATTATAAAATGATCTGAGGTTTGAAACGTAATCCTTGCATTTGGTCAAGTGGGATCATTATACTAGACAAAGGTCAAGAGCGGTAGTAACACTGGGACTGGAGTCAGACAGGCAAGCTTCAGATTCTGGCTCTGCCATTTATGTGGGACTCAGGTTAAGGTGCTTATCTTTTGGCTCTCATTTTCCTCTGCTATAAAACTGAGAGGGAGAGTAATATGTAGTTTGCAGTGCTATTTTAACAACGTATTCCAACACCTAAAACACGGTATTCAGTTCATAAGTAGTATTTTTTTTTTTCTTTGAGACAGAGTCTCACTCTGTCACCAGGCTGGAGTACAATGGCGTAGTCTCGGCTCACTGCAACCTCCACCTCCTGTGTTCAAGTGATTCTCCTGCCTCACCGTCCCAAATAACCGAGACTACAGGCACCCACCACCACGCCCGGCTAATTTTTGTATTTTTTTAGTAGAGACAGGGTTTCACCATGGTATTTTTTAAAAATATGCACATAACAGATATGAGAAAATATTTGCAATGCATTAACAAACAAATTTTCAGGATCCAGAGTATATAAAGAGCTCCTAAAAATTAAGAAGAAAAAGACAAGCCAAAAGAAAACTGGGCAAAGAATATAAATAGATAATTCAAAAACAAAAATGAACATAAGCAACCAGTAAACATAATAAAAGTTTCTTAACCTTACTAGTAGTCACAGTAGTACAGATTCACAGTCATGAGATGCCACTCATACTTTTAAAATAAAATATAAAGCTCTACTATCAACTAAGCTACATTTATTGACTCTTTTCCATGTACCAGGAAGAATGACAATGATTAGTTTCAAACATAACTGTTAGATGAAGATGACCTGTTACAGAAAAATATTTAAAGCATGATACCATGTAGGTGAAAAATGGACACAAACAGCGGGTGGCCAAGATGGCCGACTAGAAGCGGCTAATGTGCACAGCTCTCATGGAGAGGAACAAGACAGGAGAATAAGTACAGCACCTTCAACTGAAACATCCAGGTGCACACCCTGGGACTAATCAAGGAAAGAACCTGACCTATGGAGAATAGACAAAAGCAAGGCAGGATGATGGCCCACCCAGAAGCAACACAGAGCCAGGGGAACTTCCGCCCAGGGAGGTAGTAAGTTCATGTGTGACCCCAGGAACCCTTGATTTTCTCATGGATCTTTGCAACCGTCGGGTCAGGAGATACCCTGGTGAACCCACTCCACCAGGGCCTTCAGTCTGATACACAGAGCTATGTAGAGTCTTGGGAGAGCATCTGCGCAGGCACGTACAAAGACCCAGAAGCCTTAGATACCTGAGCTTTCCAGGCTTCCCAGCAAAAGTAGCTAGCTGCATCTCCAGCAAAGTGAGAGGTAAGACCCTGGTATATATCCCTAGGAAAGGGGCTGAATCCAGGGAACTGAGCAGCAACAATCTGCAGGCCTCACTTCCACAGCACCTCACAGGATAAGACCCACTGGTTTGGAATTCTAGCCAGCCACTGGCAGCAGTGTTGTATGTCCCTGAGACAGAGCTCTCAGGGGGAGAAGTGGGCCATCATCTTTGCTGTTTGGGTGACAGCCATCTAGCCTACAGGCTTTGGAGAGTACAAGCCAACTGGGGGTAGAAGGAGGCTACCAGCACAGCACAGCTGCTCTATAAAAACATGACCAGACTGCTATTATAAGTGGGTCCCTCTGCACTGGGCAAGACCTTCCAACCAGGTCTCCAGCCACCTCCTACAGGTGTGCTCAGGCCAGCAACAGGGTCGTACCTCCCTGGGACAGAGCTCTCAGAGAGGGGCAGGCCACTATTTTTGCTGTTTCATAGCCTTTGCTCTTGATACCTCCAGGTACTAGAAAATCCAAGGTGACTAGGGACTGGGGCAGGCTCCCAGTATACTGCAGCAGCCCTATGGAAAAGTGGCCAGATTTTTAGGTGAATTGGTAATAAATAGTCTATCAACCAAAAACAGCTCAGGACATGATGGATTCACAGATGAATTCTACCAGACGCATAAAGAAGAGCCAGTGTCATTCCTACTGAAACTATCCTCAAAATTCGAGGAGGATAGATTCTTCCATAACTCATTCCATGAGGCCAGAATCAACCTGATATCAAAACCTGGCAAAGACAAAACAAAAATAAACAAACGAAGGAAACTTCAGACCGATATCCTTGATGAACATCTATGTAAAAATACTCAACAAAATACTTACAAACCGAATCCAGCAGCACATCAAAAAGCTAAGCAGCCATGATCAAGTAGGCTTTATCCCTGGGATGCAAGATTGGTTTAACATATGCAAATTAATAAGTGTACTTCATCACATAAACAGAACTAAAGACAAAAATCACATGGCTATCTCAATAGATGCAGAAAAAGCTTGTGATAAAATTCAACCCCTCTTTGTGTTAGAAATTCTGCATAAACTAGGTATTGAAGAAACATATATCAAAATATTAAGAGCTATCTATGACAAATCCACAGCCAACATCATACTGAGTGGGAAAAAGCTGGAAGCATTCTCCTTGAACACTGGCACAAGAGAAGAGAGCCTCTCTCACCACTCCTGTTCAACATAGTATTGGAAGTCCTAGCCTGAACAATCAGGCAAGAGAAAAAAATAAAGGATATCCAAATAGGAAGAGAGGAATCCAAACTATCTCTGATTTCAGACGACATGATTCTATAGGTAGAAGACCCCATAGTCTTGGCCTTTGGCTGATAAACAAATTGGCTGATAAACAAGCTCCTTCAGCTGCTAAACAATTTCAGCAAATTTTCAGAATAAAAATCAATTGTACAAAAATCACTAACATTACTATACACCAAAAACAGCCAGGCCGAGAGTCCAATCAGATAGGCAATCCCATTCACAATTGCCACAAAAATAATAAAATACTTAGGAATGCAGCTAACAGAGGTGAAAAATCTTTACAATGAGAATTACCAAACACTGCTCAAAGAAATCAGAGGAGAAGACACAAACAAATGGAAAACGTCCCATGCTCATGGATAGGAAAAATCAATATTATTAAATGGCCATACTGCCCAAAGCAATCTATAAATTCAATGTTATTTTTATCAATCTACCATTGGCATTCTTCGCAGAACTGGAAAAAGCTATTTTAAAATTCATATGGAACCAAAAAAGAGCCCAAAATAGCCAAGGCAGTCCTAAGCAAAAAGAACAAAAATGGAGGCATCACAATACCCAACTTAAAACTATAATGCAGGGCTATAGTAACCAAAACAGCATGGTACTGGTAAAAAAAAATAATAAAAATAAAAACAGAGAGAGCCCAAAAATAAGGTCACACATGCACAACTATCTGATCTTTGACAAAGCTGACCAAAACAAGCAATGGGGAAAACACTCCCTGTTCAATAAATGGTGCTGGGATAACTCGCTAACCATATACAGAAGATTGAAGTTTCCTTATACTATGTATAAAAATCAACTCAAGATGGATTAAAGACTTACACGTAAAACTCAAAGCTGTAAAATCCTCGTCAAAAACCTAAGGAATACCATCCTGGACATAGGAATGGGCAAAGATGCCATGACAAAGGCACCAAAAGCAATTGCAACAAAAAAAAATTGACAGATGGGATCTAATTACATTTTAGAGCTTCTATACAGAAAAAGAAACTATCAACAGAGTAAACAACCTACAGAATGCAAGAAAATATTTACAAACTATGCATCTGACAAAGGTCTAATATCCAGCATCTCTAAGGGACTGAAACAAATTTACAAGCAAAAAGCAATCAGCCTCATAAAAGGAAGCAAAGGACATGAACAGATACTTTTCATAAGAAGACATGCATGCAGCCAACACATGTGAAAAAAGCTCAGTATCACTAATCATTAGAGAAATGCATATCAATTATGGTTTTAAGTCAGGTAATGTGATGCCTCCAGCTTTGGTCTAGAGATACCACAATGAAATACTATTTCGCACCAGTCAGAATGACCATTATTAAAAAATCAAAACATAACAGATGCTGGCAAGGTTGCAGAGAAGAGGAATGCTCATACACTGTTGGTAGGAATGTAAATTAGCTGGATACAAAAATACAAGCATTGTGGAAAGCAGTGTGGCAATTTCTCAAAGAGTTAAAAGCAGAACTACCATCAAACCCAGCCATCCTATTACTCGGTATATCCTCAGAAAAATATAAATTATTCTACCATAAAGCCACATGCATGTGAATGTTCACTGCAGCACTATTCACGATAGCAAGGACATGCAATCAAATGTCCGTCAATGGCAGATTAGATAAAGAAAATGTGGTATGTATACACCATGGAATACTACGCAGGCATTAAAAAGAACAAGATAATGTCTTTTGTGGGAACATGGTTGGAGCTCGAGGTTATTATCCTCAGCAGACTAACACAGGAACAGAAAATCAAATATCAAATATTCTCACTTGTAAGTGGGAGTTAAACGATGAGAACTTATAAACGCAAAGAAGGAAACAACAGACATTGAGGCCCATTAGAGGGCAGAGGGTGGAAGGAGGGAGAGGAGCAGAAGAGAGAACACTTGGGTACTGGGCTTAATATCTGAGTGATAAAATAATCTGTGCAACAATCCCCCATTACACGCATTCACCTCTGTAACAAACCTTCACATGTACCCCTGAACTGGAAATAAATTAAAAAAAAAATGCCACAAACATACAAGATATGTTTATGATGTTCAGAGAAAGACTTGGAAGAATTCATAGCAAAGTAAGTATCATGTTAGCTTTATCCAGAAAACTTCAATTTCTTATGAGAATGTATTCACAGATTCGTTTAAATGCATAAGTTAAATGGTAAAGTATATATTATAATGTATCGTAACATGGGGTGTGGTTTGAAGTTCCAGCTCTAAACTCAGATTCCCTGGGTGAATACCATGGCTGTACCACTTACTCTCTGCACGAGCTTAGCCAAGTCATCTAACCTCTCTTAACCTTACTTTCCTCATCCTTAAAATGAACATAATATTAGTACAAGCCAAGGGGAGTTGTAGTGAGGAGTCAGTACATGTACACAACTTAGTGCCTCAGTAATGTAGGTTTTACTATCATTATCCTCCTTCCTACCATAGATCAGCAAATACCATCCCGTACATGAGCTGGAAAGGCCACACTTAACACAGCATCATTCTACAGATAGGGAAACTAAGTCAGAGAGATTCAATGACTTGTCCAAGGGACACAGTTAGCAAGCTTCAGACTCCAAGTCCAGAGTCCAGTTCCCAAGTCTTAATGCTGTGGTAATACAAAATCAAACTTTCCAAGGCATAAAAACATTCAGACAAGGCTTCATTTCTGTAAAAAAGTTAACAGTTCTTTCTTTACACACATCTCACCAGACTTCCTTAGGAGAAACGCAACTGCAGTAAAAGCCTTACTCATAGCCTGAATATTTTGCTTGAGGGCAGAGGGAAAATCAGTTCTGGTTATAGTGACTCTTATTTCCAATAATGCTCTGAGGAAATACATCACTAACAACTAACATTTGTATTTCAAAGTATTTTCACATATTGTCTCATTTGGTCCCTGAAACTTGGCGAGGCAGGACTCATGATTATACCCAAACTACAGAGGAATACACTGAGACTCTAAGAGTTTAAAGTAGTTTGCCCAAAAGTTTTAGAGAAGATTTACCTTTCTATTAATTTTTAAGTAGCAGCTCTAAAATTAAAACCAAATAGGCAATCTTAAAATTTGGCCTATTGTTTTTGTTGCTTTTTTGCAGAACTGGGATAAAGCAGGTTTAAACGTGCCTTTTGAGCACATATATGTGTAACCACACACATCTCAGATATTCTGTAATAGAACCATTTTCAGTTACTTTACCTTGTTGACTTAGTATCAATCCTGATGTTTGTGTCAGAAAAAAAGAGTTACTCTTCCTATGTAAAAATGTTTTCATTCAAAACATACTAAAGGTGAAAAGCATCATGATGAAATTGATGATAATTTCCAACTGTTATAATTTTATAATAGTTTTGAATGGCAAATAAATATAACTTGATAAATATAGCGAAGTTTCCTTTTAAGAAGAGTTTCAAAAACTCATCCAAACAGAGAGAGCTATGTGAGGGGCCCCCTTCATGGGGTGCCCATCTGTAGATAAGTCCAGAAGTAGCTGGAGATGACATAGAAATATTAAAGAAAAATACTCCTCTCCGTGGGAGTCAGTGCTCATTCCCTCCAGAAAGAGGTCCTTGGGAACAAAAATGCTCAGCTCTCAAACGCTGAGTGTGTATGTGCAGAAATGTGGTGGTTTGTCACACTCCCTCCCATTAGACCCATGCCCATCTGCAAGTTTGTGTGAATCAGAGGCAAGCCCTTAACTCTCTCTACCCAACAAAGGCAAATCAAGGGAGGTTAGTTAGAGTTGATAGGGGTACCCAACGAGGCATAAGCTACTAGATATAAATGAGAAGGGGCTCCAAAAACAAAGGAGAAGATTCAGAGTGGAAAGTCCCACATCTTGAATAAACAGTTCCTCCTTGAGCTTCCCCAACAAGGAATACCTTGGCCTGGGAAAAGGGTCATGTGGGAAAAGGGAACTGAAGAGGAGGGCTGCCTTGGCTGAAGAGTATTTTAATAAACTTCTACTTTTGGCTACAGGTGCTAGCAGTGAAGTGCAAAATGCAAACAGCACAACAAAGACATGCAAACGGTCTGTGTGCTGTGCCAGAAGCGCCCTGCTCAAGATGCTGCTTGGAAGGGGATGGGTGGAGCCCGGGCTCCCCAACTCAGCCAGCTTTCAGACTCCCCAGTGCTTCCTGGCAGACTTCGAGTAATCAAATTCTCACAACAGTGTCTGAGCATTTTTGCTATCTTGTACAAACGTATCATCTTTTAAATGCAGCTAGGAGAATGCTCGTGGCCTATCTTCCTTTCACAGTATCTGAGGGTCCGAAGCAATAGTAAGCACACTCACCAGGACACAGGATTGACATTCCACGTCTCTCCCCTAACTTTGACGCTCTTTATTGACAAGCCCAGCAGATGTCAGCAAGACATTTTTGTATGCTGAAAGAGTATTTTAAATCTCTACTGTAAGAAATAACCTGGATAAATTTGTCATCATAACCAGCGAGTGCCACCAACAAGAAATTTCATGCTTGTTCATGAAAAGAAGGTTTTGAGGGGCTGCTGGAGAACCCACACTTTGTCATGGCTTGAACCCCAGTACGAGAATGATGCCTGTTCATCAGAGCAGCCATCACAGGTATACTGTTAAGAAAAAAAGGGAAAGAATATGGTATAGAGGGCCGAGAGGAAAAATTGTTCTTATGGGGCCACTGAAGGATTCTCAGTTCCTTTAAGAGGTAGTAAATACGGTGTTAGCAGAATGCTTACCAAGTTAGCAGTGAAAGCTAAAACATCTCCAGCAAAGAGACTGGCCAGGTGTTCTGTTGATGGTAAACTGTGCTACCAATGTACCCAACATGAGGGAAGTGGAGAGGAATGTGTGGGAGCCCCCCAGCTGCTAACATGTGGGGCGAGACGATTTCATACACCTTAGGTTTCAGACACCTGAGACTGGTATGAACTTGAAAGAAAGAACACAAGAACGAAAGAAAGAAAAGAGGAAGGGAAGAAAAGAAGAGGGGAGGAAGATGAACGAAAGGAAGAAAGAAATAGAGAGAGTAAGGGACCGAGGGAGTCAGTCCATGGAGTCTTCTCGAACACAAGGGAAAGAACCGTGAGCTCTTCTCAGTGGCAGAAGGAACTGGTATGGTCCTATGGGCAGGCTGAGCTCAGGGTGGAGACCAAATAAAGGGAATGAATCCTCATAAACACCATTCTTGACATCTGCCAAAGAGAAAGGTGGAATGTGAGCTGGCCACCTGCCCACTGCCTTAGCCTAGAAAATGACACAGGTAAGAACTTCTTTTAAAAATTGCTGAACTTTTGAGACTGAGGAAAAAATGGACCTCTAAAAAGAGAAAATACACAATGTTCATCATCAGGATTAAGGAAACATGTGTAAAACACACAACTGTGTCCTCTCGTTCTGGGTTCAACCGTGCTTGGTTGAAACAGGGAAGGTCCCAGCATGGCTGTTATTCCCATCCCCGGTTTTAGAGCCAGCACGGCTAACATCTCGATGGCAGGAGACCGCACACAACCCCTCTTGGCTTTGTTGACTCATCTGTAAACACAGGATTAGATGAGGAACTTGCCAAGGTAACTTTTCATTTTGAAGAACCAACGATTCCAAAATTCATCTATATACAATTCCAGATACAGTGAATATCTGGGTTAAAGATGAAATTTTTGATTTGTTGAGGTTTTGAAATGATTTCCACCACTAGGTGCAACCCTTTTACCTTAGTACTCCATCTCTCAATCTGTTTGCTATTACGTAGTTAATTATAACATAGTTACACAGTTAATTGTTTATTGCGTTTTCCGTTGGAGCAATTTATTTTATCACAAGAAATCAAGAAACTAAAAAAAAAAAAAGGAGACACACAAATCTCTATCTCTATCTATTCTAACTTAATACTAAAATAAAGATGAAGATTTCAGGCATGTTTCCAAACCTCTTCATCTGGATGGAAACCGTACACTCAGTCTGAATGATTTTAAAAAACCTTTTTCCCATTTTTGAGGATGAAAGAATTTAAATATTTAAAATACTTTTTAAAATTTATTATATAACTGATGACAAACAATGAAGTCCAAAATGCTTAATGATTCATATTAAAGGAAGCAGTTTGCTGTCCAGTGGTCACCTGCTGCCTGGGACAGGAGCCATCCCCCATTTCTACTTGATCCAGCTTTCAAAATGAGAGTACACAGCCATCACTGGATGTCCCATGGTAATTGTACTGCATTCACCTTGAGGAGCTTTCTCCTGTGACTTTATCCATCAGTCAGGCTCTGATCCACAGCTCAGCGAACAGGCTAAGGTATCTAGTTTCTGCTGACCTTGTGGAAAGAGGCTTTCCATTGAGACGCATGGGGCCCAATCTGTACCAGATGAAGAGGACAGTCTACCTTGAAACTCCCAGGACTCCCCACCCTGATCTGAGGAAAGCTTCAGGATTCGTGAGAGCAGAGCCTGATGAGGAATGGTTTCACTTAGGCCATTCCACTTCTCTTGCACAATAGAATAACTCCAGAGTAATCTGTGACAAATCACTTACATATGAAGAGGCTGTAGAGTGCCCACAAAAGCCAAACTCTGGCTCTCTGATTGGCACACATTTTTATTTAGCCATAGAACACCAGCAGGCGGGGCACTGCCACACACATTTTAGGTCCCTGTACAGAGCTGCCACTTCAGGACTTACCAATGTGCTACCTTAAGTTATACCAGTGCAAGGTGAAGGATAAGATGGAGGTAGACCTCAAACCCATTGTATATCAGAACCACGTGGGGATCTGCAAAAGTGCAGATTTCCAGGCTCTTCCCAGAGCCACTAAATCAGAGTATCTATCTAGGCTGGGGTCTAGGGCTAGCACTTTTGAAAGTCTGTATGTCGATTGCCCTACACCGATCCTTGGGTTTGTATTTGGGAACCACGACCAGGTAACTGTTTCCAGTACAGACACTTCCCAGAAAATACACTGGTTTCATCTAGAACTCTAGCTAAGCCTAATAATTATTTCAAAGGAGAGACTTTCTGTGGAAGTGATTAATTTTAATGTCACTGCAGTTGTTGCTGTTGCTTTTAACCACATACAATTAACCCTCATTTGTAATCAGACTAGTAAAAAACTAACGTTAAATATAGTTATACTTTTCAGTTATTATACATGTTGGGTAATGGGGAAAATCAGAACAGAATATATATCTCAATGAATATTAGTCAACTGGAACAATTAAAACATCTATAACATTTGTGATCCACATGCCTAATACAGTGTACCCCCAAAATAGCTCTGGTTAACCCACTGGAGTAGGTTTTCATGAAAAAACAATGGAAACATGCTTGTACAGGCAATTTATATTGTTTCTTTTTGACAGAAGAAATAGCTCCATGTCTTGCTGCTTTAAATAATATGGTGTCACCAACGACGTTCCAATTCTTTTTGTTAAGCCAGTGAGAAGAGCAGAGTAAGGGCGGGTGTGGAGGCCCATTCCCCTGGATTAATGCGCTGGCAGAGATTTTGTTTGACCCTTGTGCTGAGCCAAAATCTTTTCCAAGGTTCTTAAGGGTTCAGTAAAAATGTTTGTTTGAATAAAAACTTCAACTAAAAAAAAATACAAAAACATTGTTTGCTTGCTTTAAGAGATTTTGCATGCCACACAGTTCCTCAGCTCAGGAAAAATCAGAAATAACCACATCACATCATGAGGTGGAGAGTATGTTTCTATGGCTGTTGGAAAACGCAAAATTTTTAGGACACAGCCAGTGAACTAATCAAAGAAAAGAATAGCTATCTTGTAAGCAGCCTAGTTCCAAATTGAGAGATCATTCATTCTTTCAGACAACCCCCATCAAGTGACTTCTGTGCACCAGACAGTAATACTAGAGATTTGTAAATGACTAACACATATCTAAGAAACCTGAGGGAAAATGACAGGTAATAAAGAAGATTACTGGGAAATTCAAATACAGTATACTCTTACAGTACAGAATGTATAAGGATGGATGATTTGTGAGTTGTACTTTGCAGGATGCATAGGAGTTCACTAGGTAAGAAAGGGAAGGGCATCCTCTCCATCGTCCAGATATGAAAAGCACAGAGATGGGGGAGGATTCAAGATGGCAGATTAGACACAACTCCAGCGCACAACACCCAGCGAGAGAGATGCAGAAATCCAGAGATCTCCCAGCTCCAACCGAGGTACCCGGTGCATTCCAACGGGTCTGGTCCGAGGGTGAGCAAAGCCCACTCAGGGCAGACCGAGGCGGGGAGGGGTGCTGCTTCACCCAGAAAGTGCATCTGACCGCGAGTCGGAGGCTCCACCTCTGGCGCTCCTGTCCAGATACAGTGCTTCCCCCAAAGCCTCAGCAATACACAGAACAGGGGATCTTTGCCAGTCAAGAGCCGGGAATTACAAGTGCGGAGTTGAGTAAGAGTCTGCAGACTGAGCTATCGCCCCCTCCCCTGGCCTGGAGAGAGAGGGAGCTGTAAGCGGGAGCAGCTGGGTGGCCGCTACTCCATGACCAGAGAGCAAGAAAGCTGAAAGGGGGAGACAGCCGGGTGCGGCTGGGCGGGTCCCTAACCTCCCCCACAAACCCCAGAGGGCTGAAGCTGACTCTAGTGGGTTGCGTAGCCAGTGCCACAGTCTCAGAGGAACCCTGAATGATCCAGCCCAGTGGAGGAAGGGTACAACCCACCACTAGAGGGGTGGGACTGGGCTACATGTTTTAACAAAAAAACACAGGAAGCCTACGTAACAACGGGACGGCATTGTTGACAACCCAGCAGTGCCTACAGGTCAGCAGAAGAGGTGGGCCTAATCTCCCAGCATAAAGAAAAAAGACACAGGAAGCTTCCCTAGTAACCTGAGGGAGTCCCTAGAAACCCAGTAGCGTCCACACAGGCAGACAAGTGACCTTATCAAGCAGCTCTCTGACACCCCAGCCAGGTAAATCCACAAAGACAGGGAAAAACCAGCACAAAAAAGGTGAAACCATCAAAGACCAGAACACCTCTTCTCCTTCAAGGGATCACAACTCCTGAACAACACAGGATCACAACTTGACCGAGAAGGAGTGCCAAGAATTGACGGAAACAGGATTCAGAAGGTGGATAATAACAAACTTTTTGGAGCTAATGGAACATGTTCTAACTCAATGCAAAGAAACGAAAAACCTTGAAATAAGGTTAGACAAAATGCTAACTAGAATAACCAGCTTAGAGAAGAACATAAACGACTTGATGGAGTTGAAGAACACAGCACAAGAACTACGTGAAGCAAACACAAGTTTTAACAGCCAAATTGATCAAGCAGAAGAAAGGATATCAGAGACTGAAGATCAACTCAATGAAATAATAAGAGAAGGCAATACAAGAGAAAAAAGAGTGAAAAGAAATGAACAAAGCCTCCAAGAAATATGGGATTATGTGAAAAAACCTAAGGAGAGATCCAAGATGGCCGATTAGGAGCAGCTGAGGATTGCAGCTCCCAGTGAAAGCATGGAGGGTGAGTGGACGCCACATTCCCAGACGGATTTTTATTGCCCACAGACCAAGATATTCCCAGGGGGAGGAGCCCCACAGGTCGCCAGCGCACCTGGTTTGGCCGGCGCGGCTGTTTTCGCCTGCGCGGCTGTTTTCGCCGCCGCTGTTTGGAGCGGTGCCCTGGCGCAGCGGTTCCCCATACAAAATACGTGGGTCCGGGTGCCATTTTAGCTGGCAATTGGAGCTCCGGGAAGGAAGAGCCACCTATTCATCTGATTAAAAAAGGGGACTGAAATAGGCAACCAGGCCAAGAGATTTCCCGGGCAAAAAAACGCCAGCACCCGCGGTTTCAGCCGGCGCAGTGGGTCACCGCACGGGAAATCACACAGATCCCGGCGCCTTTTCAACAGGCGGCTGGAACACCTGGGAGACAGTCGACCATTAACTAAAAAAGACGCTCTGAGGCAGGGAGCCAGGTGATCAGGCTCGGCTGGTCCCACCCCCACACAAAAAAAAACAGCCATCAGAAATGCTCTGGATCGAGAGAGTTTCACAGCAAGCACAGCTGAACCCGGGATGGTCCAGCTCTGTGGGGGAGGGGCGTCCGCCTTTACTGAGGCAGTCTGCCACTGCGGAGGTAGTTTCCCATTGCAGAGGCAGTTCTAACTACACCGGTATAAACTGGACTGCAGGGAAGTTCACACAGCAGCTGGGCGGAGCCCACACCAGCTCAGCAAAGCCTCTGCAGGCAGTGAGTAGGCTGCCTCATCGCTGGGCAAGGCAGTCCTGAGAAAAAGGCAGCAGCACAAGGGAAACTCATAAATAAAGCCCTAACTCCCCGGGA
>PVKV010018773.1:0-27590 GCA_004027835.1 Alouatta palliata
TGCCAACCTAATAAGAATACATCAGACAAGTCCAAATTGAGACACTATGTAAAGGCCCCAGCCAGTTCCCTTCAAGTGTCAAGGTCATGAAAGACAGACTGACAGACTTACAGACTGGAGGAAACTAAAGAGATGTGACCACTAATTGCCACATGGGATCCTTGATTGAATCTAGATCAGAAGAAGGGAAAGAGTGAAACCTACTGGAAAATGCAAATCAAGTCTGTAGTTCAGGTAACAGTATTGTCCCAATGTTAGTTTATTAGCTCTGGCAAATGTAGCATGGCTGTGTAAGATGTTAACATTGGGAGGGAAACGAGAACTGACCCACTGGCCCATGGCATCCTACTGTGAGAATAGACTTCACTTATTCATATATTTACTGTTGGTTTAGACTCATAAGGTTTTGTTTTTCCCCCATGCTTTGTAAGTCATTAGTGTACTCAATTAGATTGATACTCCAGTTGTCCCAGATTTGGCCAATGGGTGGGAGCTCCTTCAGAATGACTCTTCTGTCCTAGTGGTACATTCCATCTTTCTTTTTTTTTTTTCTAGCATTTCCCTTTTGGCCTGACAAGGTATTCTGGGATCATCAAATCCTAGTCTTGGAGGCAGCCCCTTCTTCAAGTCACCCTGACTTTCATTACTGGAAAGCGGCGTTATAAGATCTGGACACTGCCTGTGCTCACTGCTACTGGTGTGTCCATGCTTCTTAGTCTTTTCAGTGGACAGACCTAGAAAATACATATGTGCGTATACACATACATATACATGCACACAAAGATGCATGTGCACATAAACATGCATGGACACACACATACACATCTTAGGAATCAAAAGTTCATACCAATACTTCCAGTTCTAGTCCATCCTCACGGGATTCTTTTTCTTTGCCCCATTCCTCATTTGTAGGACTTTTCTTCCATGGTGAGAACCCTGGCTCCCAACAACATAGACACATGTACTCATTTGCTCAATCCTATAATGTATATAAAACAGTTTCAGGATGACTTTGCCCATACCACTACAATAATACAAATCTACTAGAGTTTGGATTTGTTTGTTAATTCTAATTCACATATAACAAACCCTACCCAATCAAGACTGAGGGGGTACAATCAAACACTATGTGCATTATTTTTCTTTCTTTCTTATAAGAGAGGTAACACACTGTATAGACTTTTTCCACTTTGCTCTTTCATTTAACGTTTCCTTTAAAACTCACTCCATAACAGTTTGCTGATATCTTCTTCATTCTCTTCACAGTTACATCTGACTCCATCATGTGGTTATTCAATTCATTTTGCATGCTTGAATGTCCAAGCAATTTCCAATATATTGTGACTATAAATAATGCTGATAAGTAGTCATGTACACATGTACATTCATATCACTGGATGTGACTTTCTTTTTTTTCTTGATACAGAGTTTTTCACTCTTGTTGCCCAGGCTGGAGTGCAGTGGCGTGATCTCAGCTTACCTCAGCTGCTGCCTCCTGGGTTCAAGCGATTCTCCTGCCTCAGCCTCCCAAGGAACTGGGATTACAGGCATGTGCCACCACCCCTGGCTAATTTTTTTTTTTTTTTTTTTTTTGTATTTTTAGTAGAGACGGGGTGTTTCTATGTTGGGCAGCCTAGTCTCAAACTCCCGACTTCAAACGATCCACCCGCCTCAGCCTCCCAAAGTGCTGGGATTACAGGCATGGGCCACCACGCCTGGCCTGACTCTCTTTTTTTTCTTTTGAGACAGAGTTTTGCTTTGTTGTCCAGGCTGGAGTGCAGTGGCATGATCTCGACTCACTGCAACCTCTGCCTCCCAGGTTCAAGCAATTCTCGTGCCCCAGCCTCCTGAGTAGCTGGGATTACAGGCGACCCCCACCACACCTGGCTGATTTTTTTGTATTGCAGTAGAAATGGGGTTTCACCATGTTGCCCAGCTGGTCTGGAACTCCTGAGCTCAGGCAATCCACCCATCTTGGCCTCCAAAAGCGCTAGGATTACAGGCGTGGGGTAACGCATGAGGCCTGGAGGTGACTCTTAAGAGATACCTTCTTAGAAGTGCGCTCGTTTGCTGTGTCAATAGATATGTGCATATATAATTTAATTAAATACTGCCAACTTCCCCCTATAGGACTTAAAACATTTTGCATTCCCACCAACAATGTATGAAAATGTCTGTTTCTCTACAGTCTCACCAACAGAGAGTACTGTTAAGCTTTTATATTTTTGACTATTGGATGGGTGAGAAATGGTATCTCGGTGTGGTTGTAATTTACATTTCTCTTACCATGAGTGAATTTAACATCTTTTCATATATTTAAACATCTTTTGACAAAGAATCTGTGGATGTCTTTTGCCCACTTTTCTATAGGATTTCTAGTCTTTTCCCATCAATTTTTAAAGTATCTACAAAGTAAGGTTTAACCCTTTATTTTTATTTATTTATTTAGAGATGGAATTTCGCTCTTGTTGCCCAGGCTGGAGTGCAATGGGACGATCTCAGCTCACTGCAACCTCCGCCTCCCGGGTTTGAGCAATTCCCCTGCCTCAGACTCCCAAGCAGATGGGATTACAGGCATGTGCAAGCACACCCAGCTAATTTTGTATTTTTAGTAGAGATGGGGTTTCAGCATGTTGGTCAGGCAAGTCTCAAACTCCTGACCTCAGGTGATCCGCCCTCCTCAGCCTCCCAAAGTGTTGGGATTACAGGTGTGAGCTACCATGTCTGGCCTCAGGATTAACCCTTTATCAGAGAAATACAGTGATTTATATGTTGATAAAGATTTTTTGCAGTCATCTGTCTTTGATGTTATGGTACACTTTGTCCATGCAAATGATTTTTGGTATCTGTAGTTTTTATTTATTAATCCTGTATTGGCTCTGGATTTAGAAGTAGAAAACCTCTCCCTATATTAGGTTAAAGATTATTTAATCCATATTTTCTTCTAACATTTAATTTTTTTCACATTGAAATCCCTGACCCATTAGAAATTTTCATGTATGATGAGAGGAATGGAATTCTATTATTTTCCGATCGGCTAATTAAAAGAATATTTGTCACAGTCATTTGATATTTCACCTTTCCAATAGGCATTTTTAAATGCATTCAGCTCTTTTATTTTTTTTTCTTCTTTTTTTTATTGCATTTTAGGTTTGGGGGTACATGTGAAGAACATGCAAGATTGTTGCATAGGTACACACATGGCAGTGTGATTTGCTGCCTTCCTCCCCATCACCTATATCTGACATTTCTCCCCTTGCTATCTCTCCCCAACTCCCCACCCCCCGCTGTCCCTCCCCTATTTCACCCCCACAGACCCCGGTGTGTGATGCTCCCCTCCCTGTGTCCATGTGTTCTCATTGTTCAACACCCGCCTACGAGTGAGAACATGCGGTGTTTGATTTTCTGTTCCTGTGTCAGTTTGCTGAGAATGATGGTTTCCAGGTTCATCCATGTCCCTACAAAGGACACGAACTCATCGTTTTTGATGACTGCATAATATTCCATGGTGTATATGTGCCACATTTTCCCTATCCAGTCTATCATTGATGGGCATTTGGGTTAGTTCTAGGTCTTTGCTATTGTAAACTGTGCTACAATGAACATTCGTGTGCATGTGTCCTTATAGTAGAACGATTTATAATCCTTTGGATACATACCCAGTAATGACATTGCTGGGTCAAATGGAATTTCTATTTCTAGTTCCTTGAGGAATCGCCACACTATCTTCTACAATGGTTGAACTAATTTACACTCCCACCAACAGTGTAAAAGCGTTCCTGTTTCTCCACATCCTCTCCAGCATCTGTTGTCTCCAGATTTTTTAATGATCGCCATTCTAACTGGCGTGAGATGGTTGTTTGCTCTTTGATTTATGTTACTTTGACCTATTCATATGCCAGTACTATGCTGTTTAAATTATAGAGGCTTTGTAAAGCTTTCAAATCTGGAAGGGCTAGTCCCTCTAAAGCACTTCCTGTGCAGCATTTTGGTAGCAATTCTTATGTTAAATTTTCCGTATGGATTTTAGGATTGACTTATAGTCCATGTCAATGCAAAAACTCATTAGAACTTTTAACGAGATTGCATAATTTTGTAAATTATAAAGTTAGTGAGAGAGACTCACATCTTCATCATACTGAGATGTTTTCCAAGAAGAGAGGATGCCTTTCTATTAATTGAAGTCTATTTTTGGTTTCAGTGGTGCTTGATAGTTTTCTACTTATTGGTTTGGAATATTCTTTATTAAACTTATTCCTATTTTATCTTTATCCAATGTTACGAAAATTGGAGTCACTAATTTATTTATTTATTTTTGTTGAGACGGAGTTTTGCTTTTGTTGCCCAGGCTAGAGTGAAATGGCGCAATCTCAGCTCACTGCAACCTCTGCTTCCCTGGTTCAAGCGATTCTCCTGCCTCAGCTTCCCGAGTAGCTGGGATTACAGGCATGCGCCACCACGCCTGGCTAATTTTGTATTTTTAGTAGAGACCAGGTTTCTCCATGTTGGTCAGGGTGGTCCTGAACTCCTGACCTCAGGTAATCCGCCTGCCTTGGCCTCCCAAAGTGCTGGGATTACAGGCGTGAGCCACCACTCCTGGCCTGGAGTCACTAATTTTATATTTCGTTTTGTGCTGTTTTTAGGTATTAACAGCCAGGACTATTATATTCCAGAGTTCAGACAGAGTAACCCTAAAGAAGATGTTTTGGTGGTATGTTTTTTTCTTTTCTAAAAACCTATAACTACATGTTCTGTGGTAGTGTTAGGTATAGATTTTTTTTTTTTTTTTCTTTTTTCCAGACAGAGTCTCTGTCACCTAGGCTGGAGTGCAGCGGCATGATCTCGGCTCACTGCAACCTCCACCTCCTGGGTTCAAGCTATTCTCCTGCCTGAGCCTCCCGAGTAGCTGGGACTACAGGCACATGCCAACACACCTGGATAATTATTTGTATTTTTAGTAGAGACGGGTGTCACCATGTTAGGCAGGATAGTCTCCATCTCCTGACCTCGTGATCCACCTGCCTCTGCCTCCCAAAGTGCTGGGATTACTGGTGGGAGCCACTGTGCCCGGCCCACATAGATTTCTTATTTCCATAAAACACTAATATTCATTTCTGGTGTGGTTCTCTATTAACACAGTCAAAAGCATTCTTTTCCCCTTCTCTCATCACCATTTTTATCTAAAAGAGAGGTTTCAGGTATGTCTAGCAGAGACATTATTTAAAAAAAAAAAAAGTTCAGATTGATTGAGACGGAGTTTTGCTCTTGTCGCCCAGGCTGGAGTGCAGTGGCATGATCTCAGCTCGCTGCAACCTCCACCTCCCAGGTTCAAGTGATTCTCCTCCCTCAGCTTCCTGAGTAGCTAGGATTACAGGCGCCCACCACCACACCTGGCTAATTTTTGTGTTTTTAGTAGAGACGGGGTTTCACCATCTTGGCCAGGTTGGTCTTGAACTCCTGACCTCGTGATCCACCTGCCTCGGCCTCCCAAAATGCTGGGATTACAGGCGTGAGCCACTGTGCCCAGCTTCTTCTAATATTTTCTGCATCATTCTTCCTGCAGTCACCACCACAGCTCTCAGTATATGCTCACCTCGCCATTCTTTGCCCACTGGTGTTAGATGCTACTGGCATTTGCGGCCTCTCCAACAGCCAACCTTCTCTGGTGAACAGCTCCTTCCTCATCTTCCCTCCCTGAGCAGGTCCTTGGCAACCTTAATTTCTCCATTGTGATTTTAAGTTATGCACCGAGCAACTGGAGATCATGGCACCCTCTGAAGCTACACTTTGTAAGGGATGCTCCTGCTCTCCTTTCTGGCTTTCCTCCTCTCAGGTGACAGACGCAGAGGCTCCTCAGACTCCAGGAGCCCATAAGGAACCTGCAAAGGGCACAGGAAGTACACTGGAGGTCTCCAAAAAGTTTTGTTGAGCCTTGATTTGTGTGGGGGGGTGCAGGTCATGCAGGTGCAGTCCAGAGAGGGTTGAACAGGTGTAGCCATGTATTCTCACCCTGATAGGACACGGAGCATTCATTGAGTGAAGGGACAGTGCTGGCTGCGATACCAGCTGCAGCCTAGGGGAGTGGGAAGGAGATTTGGATTGATTGAGTAGAGGCAGAGATTTAAGAGAGGAGGACGGGAGAGGACTGGCATGCCCAGCTCTGGAGGCAGGCCCTCTGGGACATTTTCAATGCTCTTCAGTTTTCTTTGAAAAGAAAAAAGACCCAGATCCCAGGCGCTGGCCCATTCATCTTCCATGGAGTATTCATTCGGCTGAATTCTGGAAGAGATTTCTACACCAGTGGCATTCGGTAGTGAGTGCTAGGCTGGAATTCAAACCCAGGACTACCTCTTCCCAAAACAAGTTCTTTTCTCATTTCCAAGGGACCAGGCAAATTCTGAGGCATATCCAACTGTACAGTCATCAGCTGCGAGCATTTGTCTTTCCTTTGGACTGAGTTACTGTGGAACACAGAGTAGGTGCTAACCAAAACTCAGTGAACTAACTGAAAGAACACAGGTTCCGGTTTCACCTGGTGGAGTTTGTAATGACTTTCACGACAGATGTTGGTAACAGGCCGCTGCAGTGCTAGCCTGGAAGTGTCATCTTGCAGGGTTTTCACAGTCACTTCCTTCTCCGGGTCTTGTCAGCCTTCCCCAGGGTGGAATGTGAGTCCTTTCCTCCTCCTGGATGGTGTTTTGGTGACCAGGAAGGGACATATTTCAACCTTCCCCAAAGATGAGGTGGCATGTGGCCTCAGGAATTTGCCACAAACTCACGTCATCTCTGTGTTTTAGGACATTTATTTGAAGGGCAGGGGAACAAATGGATTGCAGAGAAACATCCTGGCTGAAAATATCCTGGAAAAGTTTAAGGAGGTACTTGAGACACTTCACACCGAGGAGCAAAACCAGCTCAAATGTGTGAAAAGCATGGAGAAATCATGAATCCGGTATTAAATTACACTTTTTAAAATTTTATTTTTGCCTAGCTGCCCAATCTGTCAAATGACTCAGCAACCCTACATAGTTGAAACCAGATGTTTACTCAAGAGTTCAGTAGAGAATTACTTTCCAAATCCACAACCCAATGCTGACTTTATTCTTGATTCCTAACGTGGAGCCCAGGGACGAATATGTGTGTGTGTGTGCATGTGCGTGTGTGTGTGTGTGTGTGTGTGCACACATGCAGTATTCAGCCGTGCAGCCCACAGTGGGGTTGAAGCAGTCAAATGTAGACAGGGCTCAAACAGCAACAACGATTTATGAGATTTATGAGACTCCAGCCACCCTCAGTCATCTTGGAGAGAGGGTGGGGTAGGATGAGACGGGTGAACTGGCTATTCCTTCTGTTGCTCTCTGAATGGCTGCTGAGGAGTGACTCCTCTGGAGAGCTGAGTGTAATTCTGGTGTTTGGATGCTCAGCACATGTTTCACAGTGTGCCATATGAACACTTAGTTGTTTCTGTGTAACGCTCTGTGCATTGTATGTTTCTACACACATATCTACAGTGTGCCTTGTACAAACCTGTATGTGTTCTACAAGACACTCCACATTCTCTTGCTAAGGGATCTTCAAAGGGAATTTTGAGGTAAGTTTCCCTTTTGGCACTGACATTAGGATGGATCCTTCTGTCAGATGGGACATACCATAAAATGGCTTTAATTCTTTGCTACTGACAAAACAGATATACAACCTTTAGCCTACTTGACTCCCTGAGCAACCCCAGAAGGGCAGGAGAAGGCAGAGTTTCCATGTTTTTTTGCTTTTGTTTTTGTTTTATTTGAGACGGAGTGTTGCCCTGTTGCCCAGGCTGGAGTTCAATGGCCTGATCTTGGCTCACTGTAACCTCTGCCTCCTGGGTTCAAATGATTCTCCTGCCTCAGTCCCCCCAGTAGCTGGGATTACAGGCGCCCACCACCACGCCCAGCTAATTTTTGTATTTTTAGTAGAAATGGGGTTTCACCCTGTTGACCAGGCTGGTCTCGAACTCTTGACCTAGTGATCCGCCCACCTCAGCCTCCCAAAGTGCTGGGATTACAGGCGTGAGCCACCACGCCAGTAGCATCAGCCACCAGGCTTAGAGGCCTCATCTAGGTTGTTTTGTCTTTGCTAATTATCAGGTGTAAACTAAGTTGACAATTTACTAGGAAGAAGTCAAAAGTATTCATGAGTCTTCATAATTTTGCTGTAACTTGAAACTCTGAAGCTAACTCCCAAAGCAGACATGTGGCTCTGAAAGAGGCTCTGAAAGAAGGTCTCCTAGCTCTGAATCAGGTCCGTCCTGGTGGGGCAGGGTCTCTGAGATCCTCTACCTTCAGCCAGCCCCCTGGGCCACTCCTCTCTTCCTTGCAGCTCACACTTCTGCTGAGATCAATGACATTGCTTGGGACAGGCTAGGTCAAGCCCCTGAGGTGCAATTACATATTTATCTTTAGACTATGCCTTTAAGAACTGGTTTAGTTTTTCACAAATTTGCTATGTTTCTGCCTGGTCTTCAGCAGTCACCTCCATAGTGTTTATTCAGAACCTGCTCATGAGCTGAGTAAGGAAGGGAAGGAAGCAGAGGACACAGGCAGGGGGATGGCTTCTCTTTGATCCCTTCTATCCAGAAATGTGCTCAGCTTTGAGTCCCGTAAAGGGGATCCACTTTGTGGAGGTCCTTGTAATATTATCAATAGCTACCATGTGTTTAATGTCATCCAGGTGTCAGGTACTACTCCAGGCATCTTATGTGCATTGCCCTACTTAATTCTCACGGCAATCCTATGAGGCAGGTGGTATGCCAACATGGGAAAAGCTCTGGCCTTAGACTCAGAAGGACCTTGTCTTCTAATCTCAGTGCTGTCCCTTCCTGGCAAGTTACTTAGAGCCTTCTGAGCTTCCTCACCCATAAAACCGCACTATCTAGGCTGGGTATAGTAGCTCACACCTGTAATCCGAGAACTTTGGGAGGCCGAGGTGGGCAAATCTCTTTAGGCCAGGAGTTGGAGACCACCCTGGCCAACATGGCAAAACCCTGTCTCTACTAAAAATACAAAAAATGAGTCCCAGCTGCTTGGGAGGCTGAGGCAGGAGAATTGCTTGAACCCAAGAGGTGCAGGTTGCAGTGAGCTGAGATTGCACTCCTGTACTCCAGCCTGGTGACAAAGGAAAACTCTGTCTCAAAACAAACAGCAAAACAAAACAAAACCATATTATCTAAAGCAAAGGATGGTTGTGTGAGGATTCTGTGAAATAACAACATACACTTACTAAATCACCACCAGACCATCCTAGTACTATCATCACCTCTGTCGTACACATACCAGGGTGTCCTGTGCAACTGACTTTTATTTTTATTTATTTTATTTCATTTTTTTGAGTCAGAGTCTCACTCTGTCGCCCAGGCTGGAGTACAATGGCATGATCTTGGCTCACTGCAACCTCCACCTCCTGGGTTCAAGTGATCCTCCTGCCTCAGCCTCCCGAGTAGCTGGGACTACAATCATATTCCACCACGCCCAGCTAATTTTTGTATTTTTAGTAGATACAGAGTTTCACCATATTGGCCAGGCTGGTCTCAAACTCCTGACCTTGTGAGCTGCCTGCCTCTGCCTCCCAAAGTGCTAGGATTGCAGGTGTGAGCCACCAGCCAGGCCTTTGCAACTGACTTTTAATACCTGCTTCACACATTCACAATGTCATTAGCCTGGGTAGGGCAGGTCTCTAGCACATAGGGTTGGAAAAGGAAGGAAAGAAAGTTTCACTGGGTTTTCTCAACCAGATGTGCTAAGTAATGAAGAGCCAATACGCAGGATATTCAAGCTCTTTGGGGACCACAGTTCTCACCAGATGGCCAAGATTGCTGATGTGTTAAAAGAGAGGAAAGCTAGCTTTGCTGAGGACATTCAGCAGGTGCTTTGGAGATCTGAGAGCACAGCCCAGGAAATGGAGGTACAGCTTGAATGGTTCCTCTCCTGTCCCCCACATTAACAGGAAGACAATGTTTGGTTCTAGTTTCAACAGTTTTCTCTTCAGAGTACTAGGCCAACAAAGGTAGTGTTTAAATGCAAGGGAGAAATCATACATTGCATTCTCTAGAGACAGGTGCCCTTGAGTCTGTCCTGAAGCATGCCAAGTTTTGAAATGTACACCTTAAGAACTGGGTCAGTCCTGATTGCTTTCAAGGCTTCAAAAAATAAAAAGTTAATAGCCAATGAATTTACCTTCCCTGAGTCCAGGAGATGGAGCTAAGAATCTAGGGAGACCAAAGCACATAGAGTACATAGTTCAGAGAGGAGATGGTTACACAAAGAGAGAGCCTAAAGACCTGTCCAGGGTCTTCCTCGAGTATTCAGCAGTGAACTGATCAGCACATATCTGTGAAGACACTACCAAAGGTCTGAAAAAGAAAAACAAAAATATTGACAGAAGAGCACCTGCTGCTTGCACAGGACAGGGAACAATGCCTGTTCCCACTGACAAGACTGGAAAAACTCATACACCATGGAACACTGGGAAAAGTACTCGGAAGGTCTTTCCTCTGAGTAGTGGGGAATAATTAGCCCTAGACTGACCACTGCCTTGGACCCACCTAAAAAATAATAAAAGCAGGACCTGAAAATATCAAACTCTTTCCAAGTACCTCAACTGCATCCCATAACAAAACTGAAAATTTATAGGAATACAAAAACATCCAGCACCCAACAAAGTCAAATTCACGATGTCTGGCATCCAATCAAAGATTATCAGGAAAGGCAAAGAAGCAGGAAAACGTGGTGTATAATGAGGACAATAATCACACAATCAAAATCAAATCAGAACTGAGACAGATGTTAGAATTACTAGACAAAAACACTAAAAGTTATTACCATTGTGTTCCATATTTCAGAAAGAAAGTATAAAAATATTCAAATTAGAGCTACATCTACTATGTACTCAAACAAAAATTTAAAAATTTGTAAATTTAAAAAGAATATCCTTGTAAGCAAATTGTGAGGGAGCTCTTTAGCTGTATTATCTTTGTACTTATCTTATATAGGAATAAAATGGGAGGCAGGTTGCCTGACACAGTTCCCAACTTGACTTTTTCCTTTGACTTAGTAATCTTGCACCTCAAGATTTATCTTCCTTTTACAAGAGGTATACATTGTTCATGTGTAGGAAGACTCAACATTGTTGAGCTGTCAATGCTCTCCGAATTGTTCCATAGATTTAATCCAATTATTAATCCAATTGTTATTAATCTCAGCAAACTTTTTTTAATTAACAAGGTGATTCCAAAGCTTAGATAAAAAGGCAAGGATTCTAGAGTAGTGAAAACAATTTTGAAAAAGAACAAAGTTGAAGGACTAACAGTAACTGATTTGAAGAATTATATAGCCAGGTATGGTGCCTCTCACGTGTAATCCCAGCACTTTGGGAGACTGAGACTAGAGGATTGCTTAAAGCCAGGATTTCAAGACCAGCATGGGCAATAAAGCAAAACCCTGTCTCTACAAAAAATTAAAATAAAATTAGCCAGGTGAGGTGGCGTATACCTGTAGTCCCAGCCATCCACTTGGGAGGCTAAGGCAGCGGGATCGCTTGAGCCTAGGGGTTTGAGGCTGCAGCAAGCTATGACTGCACTGCTGCACTCCAGCCTGGGCCACAGAGTGAGTCCCCTCTGAAAAAAAGATTTTTAGTAAAAAAATAAAAATAAAAAATGTTATTATAAAGCTATAACCATCAAAACAAAGTAATGTTGGCATAAGGATACACAAATAGAATAGTGGAAAATAGTAAAACAGTTCGTAAATAAACCCATAAATCTGAGTTTTTACAAAGCTACAAAAGCAGTGCAGTGGAGAAAGGATGGTCTTTTCGGTGACTATCCAAATACCAAAACTTTTTTTAAAAAAAAGTAAAGAAAGGAAGGAAGGAAAGAAAAGAACCTGCATTCATCCTTAACACTATATGTAATAGCTCTCTTGATAGCTCACAGATTTATATACAACACCTAAAAACTATAAAACATATAGAAGAAAACATAGGAGAAAAATATTTGCAAGGCACATATCTGATAAAAGGTAAAGAATATAAAGAGCTCTCAAGACTCAACAATAAAAAACAACACAAAAAAATGGGCAAAGTATTTGCATACTCTTCACCAAAGAAATGAAAAATAAACATATGCAAAGGTTGTCTTAAGGCAATGCAAATAAAACCGCAACGAGATAGCACTACACACCTACTACAAAGGATAAAGCATATCAAGTGTTGAGGAGGATGTGGAGGAACTGGAACTCATACACTGATGTCAGAAATGGTACAGACACTTTGAGACAGTCTGGCAAAAGTTTTAAAAGTTAAATATATGATCCAGTCATTCCATTCCCAGGTTTCAAAGTATATGAGACTAGGAAATGGATATGCATACAAAGACTTGTGCACAAATGTTCAAAGTAACTTTTTGAACTAACAGGCATGAACCAAAGACAACCCAGATGTACAGATGAATGGATAAACAAATTGATACACACAAGAACCCATGAATGGAACTGAAAACTGCTGAGTGAAAGAAGCCAGACAAAAAAAAAGAGCAAGATACCATTTACATACAATTTTAGAAAATGAAAACTAATATACAGTTAGAGAAAGAAAGTCAGGGATTGTTTGGAGAGGGATGGTCAGAAGTGGGTGGAAGGAAGGCATGAGAAAACTTTTGGGAGTGATAGATATTTTCGTGATCTTGCTTATGATGATGGTTTCCACATATCAAATAACTTTCAAAACTTATCAAATTATACACTTCTTGGTTCATAAATTACACTCAATAAAACTATTTTAAAAGTTTAGAGGATATTAAAAAACTGAGCTTACTGAACGCTAGCAAGCATACGGAATTATCAGAAAGCAAATGTATACTTTCCTCATTCATTTATTTACTTGTCTGCATCTCTTGGATGCCTGTCAGGTGCTAGGCCCTGTGATGGTGACTGCATGCACAAGAGAGAACAAGACAAAGCTCCAGCTCAGTGAATTTTATTTCCCCTGTTGTTCACAAATACTTTCATTTGACCCGTAGACATTTGTCAACCATTAGTATCTTGGTTCTAATGAAGGAGTAAGAACATTTTAAGCTAAAATTATTTTTTCTTTTTTCTTTTTTTAATTGAGATGGAGTCTTGCTCTGTCGCCCAGTTTTGAGTGCTGTAGCATGATCTTGGCTCACTGCAACTTCTGCCTCCCGGGTTCAACCAGTCCTCTCACCTCAGCCTCCCTAGTAGCTGGAATTACAGGTGCATACCACTACATCCGGCTAATTTTTGTATTTTTAGTAGAGACGGGCTTTCACCATGCTGATCAGGCTGGTCTTGAATTCCTGACCTCAAGTGATCTGCCAGCCTCACCTTCCCAAAGTGCTGGGATTACAGGCATGAGCCACCCCGCCTGGCCCCATTTTAAGCTGAAATTCAACGGTGGTGAAGAACAAAATTAATACTTTCGAAAAATGCCCCTGCGATGGTGCACTCTGAATTGGAGGGCTCTGTTCCGGACCCTAGTGATCTCAGCCTAATGGCTCACTGAGTGGTACTGAAAAAAACCATAACTCTATGTGCTTTGAATCCAAGTGTATTTTAAACGAGAAGCAGGGCCGGGGGAAATAAACAAGCTTGTTCTTGTGTGAACTTCTCCATGGGAGTTGTCCTGTTCAAAAATAAATGTACTGTACCATCTATTCCTTATCATAAAAACAGAAATTTGAATGACTCATTCAAGCTAATAAATAAGGTATAATCTCTTTTAAATCTTTTTCATATTTGTGGCTCTGTTCTCTATAGGAAGCACTACAATATTTATCAGAAAATAAATCATTTAACTTATCAGAAAACAGACCCTTTTACATGTGTAAAATAATCCACAACTTGTAGCATTTTAATATTTCCTATATAGAAAAGAACTGTACATTTTCTTGGAAGCTGAAGTACAACCAAACTAGCATTAAAAATTCAAAAGAAATATTTAAAATTTTAAAGGACCCAACTGGGTGAAGGGTACACATAAATCATGAATCTTCTCTTTATTAACTTCCTTTCTTGACCCCATATGCCAACATCTCAGGAAACACTCAGTTCCAGATTATCCTGCATAGAGTAGTAGTCTGTGTTTAGTAACCATTTTCTGGACTTGAAGGAAGTGAAATGGCTACAGCCTCCAGGAGCTCAACCTTCCTCTCTTTCCCAACTTCTGCAGCTAACTTGGCCACTTCTTAATGTTCATTCTCCTCTATCGCATCTACAAATCTTGGTGTGTCCCACTGCTCAGCCCTCAGGCCTCTGTCTGTATTCTCTCCAAAAATAATCTCATTGAGTCCCTTATCTTTAAAAATCCCCTTGTGCTGATGACTCCCACAGCTAAATCTCCAACTCAGAACCCTGTCTTGAACCCCAGTCCCATACATACAACTGCCTCCTTGAAATCCCTATAGGGGCCAGACATGGTGGCTCATGCCTGTAATCTCAGCACTTTGGCAGGTGGATGCAGGCAGATCGCTTGAACCCAAGAGTTCGAGACTAGCCTGAGCAACATGGCAAAGCCCCATTACTACAAAAAACACAAAAGTTAGCCAGGTGTAGTGGTGTGAGCCTGTAGTTCCAGCTACTCAGGATGCTGAGGTGGAAGGATTGCTTGAGCTAGGAAGGTTGAGGCTGCAGTAAGCTGTGATTGTGCCCCTGCACTCTAGCTTGGGTGACAAAGCGAGACACTTTGAGGAGGGGAGGGCAGGGGAGAGGAGAAAAGAAAGAAGAAAGAGAGAGAAATCTTGATGGGATGCCCTCAAGCATCTCAACCATAACATGCACAAAGAGAATTCTCATTTCCTCACTCCCCACCCCAAAACTGCTCCTCCTCATCTGCTGGGCTCCAGGCACCATGGCTCCCTAGGGTTCAGGATGACTGAGGCTATCATCACAGCACCCCCTCCTTACCAGTTACATCTGTTACTGGCAGCAAATCCAGGCATGTCTGCAGCAACCTCAATTCTTAACTCCTCAGCAGACAGAATTTGATGGAGGGGCATAAGGCAGAGGGAGAGACTGAGGCAAGTTTTAGAGCAGAAGTGGCAGTTTATTAAAAAGCTTTAGAGCAGGGATGAAAGAAAGTACATTTGGAAGAGGGCCGGACAGGCAACTTCAGAGGGCATTGTTTGACCTTGACTTGGGGTTTTCTACATTGGCATGCTTCTGAGGGGGTGGCCTCTTTTCTCCCGATTCTTCCCGTGGGGTGTGCTGCCGGCATGTGCAGTGGCCCACCAGTACTTGGCAGGGGCTGCATGCGCAGTGTATTTACTGGAATTGTTACCATGCTCACTTGAGGCGTTCTGCCCATACCAGAGTGTTCCTAAAGGTCACACACCAGTTACACTCCACCATTTTACCCCTTGGTGCACATGCTTGAGCCCACTCCCCCAGCTCCTGAGATCTTATCGGGAGCTGCTGATCACCAGTTTTAGGTGTTTCTATCTATTGGGAGACTGCCTTTTGCTGGTACCAGTCGTGACCAATTATTATTTTAGAGAGACAGCTTAATAACCACCTGACCATTACCTGATGGTTGCCTGACGTTCCTGGTAGTGGTAGGGGTGCCTCTCCTGCCCTGCTCATGTCTGAGTAGCTACCCACTGTAACACATCACGCGGCTGCATGTCCTATCAATGCCAACGCAGACTCTTCCCACATCTTCCCTTCTCCCATGTCTCCTGCTCCCACCCTTGTCACCTCTGACGACTTTTGTAGCTCCCAGTTGGCCTCCTGGTGCCCATCCTGTTCATTTTCACAGCCAAGTGGTTGGGGAACATTGTAGATCATGCCATTCACTTGTTTAACACCTCAACTGGAAGGTAAGGGGAGTCTGTACTACACTATTGTATATATTCGTATATCTGGTTGCTAGCCCCCAGAACCTCTGTCATCTGGCCCCGTCGCCCTTTCCACTCCCCAACGCACTCTGAGCCTGCTCAGTGTCTCAGCCTCCCCGGTCTCCTCACAGTGCCTCACACATGACGAGTGGTTCCCATCACAGGGTCTGTGTCCTCGTGGTCCTATTGCCTAGATCTTTCCCTCTGATATCACTGCTGCCACCCGCTGCAGCCTCTCTAACTTGGAGGCCTGCTCGAGTGTTCAGGCTTCTCCTCACGGGTCAACTGCCTGAGAGGCTTCCCAGATCTCCCCAAATAAACAGCCTCCTCCCCCAGCCCTCTGCCGCTATCCTCAGATCCTGCTGTAGCTTCCTTCCTCTTTCTTCAGAGCCTTTATCAGTATAATAATATTCTGTAGTATATTTAGAATGTTTATGTAGTTTTGTTGCCCTCAAGAAGATTAAACAAGAAGATTAGTCTAGCAGGTCAAACAAGGCCGCGAAACGCACTGGATGCTGAGTGCCTGTGGATAGAGGTTAGCAGGCATAGTACTTAACTGGCTGAATTGGCAATTGCAAAAACCTGGTTTTGGAAACTGATTCTGCAGGTTCACATTATTTCATAGTTTGCACATAATAATATTTTTGTACTGTACTTTTTTTTTTTTTTTTTGAAATGGAGTCTCACTGTGTCACCCAGGCTGGAGTGCAGTGGCACGATCTCAGTTCACTGCAACCTCTGCCTCCTGGGTTCAAGCGATTCTCCCACCTCAGCCTCCTGAGTAGCTGGGCGCCCACCACCACACACAGCTAATTTTTGTGTTTATGGTAGAGACAGGGTTTTACCATGTTGGCTAGGCTGGTCTCAAACTCCTGACCTGAAGTGATCCTCCCTCCCCAGCCTCCCAAAGTGCTATTTTGAACTATGATCCAACTCTCACCAAATAAAATCCCTGTGTACTTGCAAGACAGCGTGATGCATTTAGAAGGGAAGAGTCAATTACTGGAGAGGGACGAGGTGTTAAGAAAGGGGAAAGAGATGGATTTGTTAAGTACCTATTCTGTGCCTGGCCCAGTGCCTGGGCTACATACTCATCATCGCATTTAGTTCTCTTCAGAACATAGGATCCCTTTCTTTTTTTTTCTTTCTTTCTTTTTTTTTTTGAGACCGAGTCTTGCTCTCTCGCCTAGGCTAGAGTGCAATGGCACAATCTCGGCTCACGGCAACCTCTGCCTCCCAGATTCAAGTGATGCTTTTGCCTCAGCCTCCTGAATAGCTGGGATTACAGGCACCTACAATCACGCCCGACTAATTTTTGTACTTGTAGACAGGGGGTTTCACCATGTTGGCCAGGCTGGTCTCACAAACTCCTGACCTCAGGTGATCCACGTGCCTCAGCCTCCCAGAGTATCGGGATTACAGGCATGAGCCACCGCGCCTGGTCAAGATCCCTTTCTTAGAAGGCAGGAAATTCAAGGCTACCTGGCTAGCAAGAGCCAAGATTCTCCTGGGTCTGTGTGGCTTCATTGGTGTGCTTTCCCCTACTTTTTGCTGCCCCATCTGGAAACACCTGATCACAGGGTGATGCTGGTGCTGGGTTTTATTTATTTTTGAGAGAGGGTCCTGCTGTGTTGCCCAGGCTGAAGTATAGTAGCATGATCATGGTTCATTGCAGCCTTGACCTCCTGGGCTCAAGGGATCCTCCCATCTCAGCCTCCCAAAGAGCTGGAACTACAGGCATGTACCACCATGGTCAGCTAATTTTTGTATTTTTTCAGAGATGAGGTTTTGCCATGTTGCCCAGGCATCTCAAACTCCTGAGCTCAGGTGATCCACCTGCCTTGACTCCCAAAGTGCTGGGATTACAGGTGTGAGCCCCTGTGCACAGCCTGGTGCTGGGCTTTAGGGATGAACTGGAGACCACCAGTTACAGAGTATGAGATCTTGACTTTTTCTAGAAACATTAGAATGGTTGCATCTGAGATTTCATTTATTCCCCTGTAAAATATTCAGGTTATTTCTTCCTTGTAGCTATTCTTTCAACAATGATCTACATTTGGCTGTATCAGAAGTCCATGAGTAGTGGCTTTAAAAAATTGGGGTTCTCCCCGTCTCTACTAAAAATACAAAAAATTAGCTGGGCGTGGTGGCGCACGCCTGCAATCCCAGCTGCTCAGGAGGCTGAGGCAGGAGAATTGCTCAAACCCAGGAGGCGGAAGTTGCAGTGAGCTGAGATTGCGCCACTGCACTTCAGTCTGGTGCCTGGTGACGGGACGAGACTCTGTCTCCAAAAAAAAAAAAATTAAGGGTTCTATTTATTTACTTGAATGAAATGTCCCAAGGTAGGAAATCAAGGCTGTTGGCTTGGGAGCCACAATGCTCCAGTTCGTTTCTCCCGGTTATTTGGTATGTGCTCTTTTCAGCACATAGTCACAGGATGGCTGTCCCATATAGGCATCCTGTCCACGATCCCAGCAAGGGGAAATGAAAGGGTCAAGACTTCTCCTAGGGGCACCTGCCCACTTTTAAGCAGCTTCCCAGAAGCCCCGTGACTGGATTCTACTTCTGCTTCCATTACACACCTGGTTATCCCACTGTCAAGGAAAGCAACAAATGAATGTAGTATTTTTAGCTGCCCACATTGGTTCCCCCAAAGAATCAGAGTTCTTTGGGTAGGAAAGAGGTGAAAAATGGGTAGTGGGTTGGCAACCAGCAGTGTCTGGCAGGCCTAGGGCCTCCCTGCCTCAGGGTGGAAGCCCAGGCAGAACAGAGCCTGTGAGCCTGAGACCTCCCTGCAGGGCTTGCCTTAGTGTGTGTTTGTGTTCCCTTGGCAGGACACAGAGAGGCTCATCAGACTTGTCCACCAGCGCCACCAGCACAAGGACCATGACTGACACCATCAGAAACTGCCTGATCAGCGTTGTCCACAGCCCCAGCCACGTGGTTACCCTGAGGCAGGAGCCGGAGCTGGAGCATGCTTCTGAGTTGGAAAGGCTGCGGTGGGTGGCCCGGGACCTCGCAGCCCCCCACAAGCTCTGCTACCAGAGGCAGAGGCTCCGGCAGCAGCACAGGAATGCGGTAGTTTCTACATGAGGACAAAAAGCTCAGGACGGAGATGAAGAAGCTCATGCATGACAGCATGGTCCCCCAGGTCCCTGAAAAGGACAACGTGTCTATCAGGCACTATTTTCGAGAGCTCATTAAAGAAAGAGACATTGCTGGGTTGGTTCTGCCTGAGTCAGCCCAGGCGCTGGCCACCGCGGCCCGAGGCCTGCAGGACAAGCAGGGCCATGCAGAGCGAGCTGTTGGAACAAACTCCAGGAGATTTTATGCAAGTCAGAGTTGGGCTTGCTGCCAAAACCGAACAAAGAAGCAAAGCTTCCTGGGGACCCATATCATTCCTCCTCCACTTCCTCCACTGGTGTGTTCTCCACACAAGGAAGTGGGCTTAGGTCTAGGGAATCAACAGTGTAAAGTCCTGTTTTGGCCTCAAAATGTCAAAAACTTTGATCATTTCGTCTGTAATTTGAAAGTTGCTAGACTTCACTTCTTGAAAAAAAAAAATCTTTCCACATTATGGTCTCTCTCTTGATTTGGGTTATTCTGCTGCTAATTCATCATCCAACAAGCTTTAAAAGCTTGTTGCTGAAAGCTAACATAGGAAGGCTTTCCCTAGTGGGAGATGCTAGGCTTGGCTGCGCTGAAGGTGGTGCAGGAGGTAGTTCTTGGCACAACTGAATAGAACAGCATTGTGCCCTGATGACTTATTATGCCATTTCAGCTCAATTGAGCTTCAAATACTAGACATTCCAATGGCAATGGCTCCACAGAAATGAAGCCTTTGGTTAGCTCTGGTCCATGGATTTTGTTCTTTTTCCATCACATTAGTACTAACTATAGTTTATTGAATGCTTACCATAGACTACTATGAACACTTTATGTTAATGAGTTAATTTAATTCTCAAAATAACTGAAAGAGCTGAGAATTATTATCTTCACCTTATAGGTGGACACTCAGGGTCAAAAAATGTAAAGAACTGGTTTAGGATCACACATTTACGTAAACAGTGAGTCGTAAAACAAATCCAAGTCCATCTGGCTGAGGCCTGGCTTCTTGCAGGCTATTCCCGAGTCTCTGAAAGCAGTACTGATTTGGAAATATCACCTTAAAGAACACTACTGGCCTGGGGTGGTGGCTTATGCCTGTAATCTTAGCACTTTGGGAGGCCAACACGGGAGGATCAATTGAGGCCAGGAGTTTGAGACCAGTCTGGACAACATAGGGAGATCTTGTCTCTACCAAAAAAATTCTTTTTTTAAATGGTCAAGCGTGGTGTCCCCCATCTGTAGTTCCAGCTACTTGGGAGGCTGAACTGAGAGGATCGCTTTAGCATAGGAATTTGAAGCTGCAGTGAGCTATGCTCGTACCACTACACTCCAGCCTGAGTGACAGTGACATCCTGTCTCAAAAACAAAACACAAACCAAAAAAAACCCCACTATTACAATTCTTCAGGACTTCACTCTTCTTTCCAGTCCACTAATTTTTATTGAACATTTATCTTAAAATTCAGTGTTTATGAAATACTTTGTGAATGCCTATTATGGGGAAGTACTGAGTTTAATGCTTTACATACATTCCATTATGAGAACTCCATTCCACCTGAGGAGGTAAGCATTAGAATGCCCAGTGCCGACTGAACAGATGAACTGAGGTGGAAGGAGATCAGCAGTTTGTCCAAAATCACAAATAGCATGGTAGAAATGTGGATTCTATCGGAGGCTGAGGCAGGACAATCACTTGAACCTGGGAGGCGGAGGTTGTGGTGAGCTGAAATTGTGCCATTGTATTCCAACCTGGGCAATAAGAGCGAAATTCCGTCTCAAAAAAAAGAAAAGAAAAATAAAAAGAAATGTGGATTCTAGATGCTACTCTCAAGACAGCCCTCCTCCTAACTACCTCATTGGTAGCATCTCCACTTGCAAGTGACAGAAATTCCATCCAGCTCCAGGTGAGAAAAGAGGAAAATAGACATCTTCTGATGTTCAATGCGGAAGGGGTAGGGTGGCCTGGAGGATGCCTGGATGCGGATGTGGGGACTCACTTGCTGTTACAACCCCTCTCTCTGTTTTTTGTCTCTGTTTCTTGATGCTTGCTTTGCTATTTTTGCTGTGGACTGACTTCTCACATTTCATTACAGCTTGGGATCTGAGGCTAAGGGGACTTCCTTCTCCCAGTTCATGTTTACTACATTTCCAGGAAGGGACACTGGCCTCATTGAGGTACTGTCCCCTTATAGGACTAACCAGCCAGTGTTACCCACTCACCTCTGTGGTTAAGGTAGTGCGATTAACAGTTAAGACCAAAACCCCACAACTAAAGTGGGGCAGGAGGAGTATTTCAAAAGAAAAGGCCAGGCTTCCAGGCCAGAGGACACAAACTTAGATGACTTCAGGGGCCAGGCTTGTAATAAAAATGAAGCAGGCTCAATGGGGACTGTGACAAATAGCAGAGCCCACGCTGCACATAAAGAAAATATTGTCATGTTGGAATGTAGGCTGAGTATAGCCAGAGATGCCAATTTTTCTGAGAAAAGCAAGAAATCTAGATTTTTTTCATGTTAAATGTCTTGATTCTTTTGCATGCTGTCAACTAGTTAAAAATAGTTTTAAAACATTGCGTGGTTGTAACAAAGCACTTCTGTGAACCAGATGTGACCCCCAGGCCATCACCAGTTTGTAAAACCCTGGCTGTAGGTAGAAAATATAATAAATGTCCCCAGGAATGCTCCCTGGGGAGATTCACAATGCCTGGGGCCTCAAGCTGTGGGTTTTCTCTCTTTCTGCTATAACTCCTCAAGAGGTAGCTCTTCTGAACACACAGAAAATGGAAGGCCCCTAGGTGAGCTTTTGGAAGGCACTTTCCAGACATCACCCTCGTGGTCAACATGTCCACCATGCTCTGTGCTAAGACAGACCTGGGCTAATTGTTGCAGAAGACCCAGTGTATTATGTAGCGTCCAGAGAAACAGAGCCAAGAGGAGATATATCCAGATATAAAGAGATTTATTAAGAGGAATTTGCTTATGTGATTTGTGGAGGTTGAGAAATCCCACAATCTGCCATCTGCAAGCTGGTGACCCAGGAAAGCTAGCTGGTGGTGTTGTTCAGAGATCTGAGAGCCTGAGAGCTGATGGTGTAGATTCCAGTCTGAGTCTGAAGGCCTGAGAGCCAGGAGCACTGAGAGCAGGAGAAGATCGATGTCCCAGCTCCAACAGGCAGAGCAAATTAAACCCTCCTCCACCATTTTGTTCCATTTGGGCTTTCAGTGGATTGGATGCTGCCACCCACACTGGGGAGGGCCACCTGCTTTCCTCAGTCCACCAGTTCAAATGCAAGTCTCTTCCAGACACCCTCACAGATGCACCTGGAAATAATGCCTGACCACATATCTGGGCACCCTGAGGTTCAGTCAAGTGGACACATAAAACTATCACACTGGGCAGGTGGCTCACGCCTGTAATCTCAGCACTTTGGGAGGTCGATGCGGACAGATCACAAGGTCAGGAGTTCCAGACTAGCATGACCAACATGGCGAAACCCCGTCTCTACTAAAAATACAAAAAATTAGCTGGGCGTGGTGGCGCACACCTGTAATCCCAGCTACTCAAGAGGCTGAGGCAGGAGAATCGTTTGAACCTGGGAGGCGAAGGTTGCAGTGAGCCAAGATTACGCCACTGCACTCCAGCCTGGGCAACAGAGCAAGACTCCATCCCCAAACAAAAACAAAAACAAAAAACAAACAAACAAAAACTATCACACTCAGGACTAAGAGCAGGAAGTCTAACCTGTGAATATTTGGGAGACGAAGAAGCAAACTGATCATCACAATACCATGTGATGAGTGTAGGGCTGGAGGGGAGCAGCTATGCAAAGGCAGAGAACTAAATATCTCCTAGGGAAAGGGACTTAGGGAGGGTGAAGGTCACAATTTCCAGGATTATGTGTTTGTTTTACCTTAGTTGTTTGGGTTGTAAGGAAAACAGACTCGTTTGCCCAGTTTAAGAAAGGTAGCGGGAGAGCATCCCAAACCACACAGAGGCCGGCTTGGTCACTATGGAGGAGATAGGCATCTTGGTGGAGAAGGCTCAGGATGAAATCCCAGCACTGTCCGTGTCCCGGCCCCAGACTAGTCTGTCCTTCCTGGGCCCTGAGCCTGAGGACCTGGAGGACCTGTACAGCCGCTACAAGAAGCTGCAGCAAGAACTGGAGTTCCTGGAGGTACAGGAGGAATACATCAAGGATGAGCAAAAGAACCTGAAAAAGGAATTCCTCCATGCTCAGGAGGAGGTGAAGCGAATTCAAAGCATCCCGCTGGTCATTGGACAATTTCTGGAGGCTGTGGATCAGAATACAGCCATCGTGGGCTCTACCACAGGCTCCAACTATTATGTGCGTATCCTGAGCACCATCGATCGGGAGCTCCTCAAGCCCAATGCCTCGGTGGTCCTCCACAAGCACAGCAATGCACTGGTGGACGTGCTGCCCCCCGAAGCCGACAGCAGCATCATGATGCTCACCTCAGACCAGAAGCCATACGTGATGTACGCAGACATCGGAGGCATGGACATCCAGAAGCAGGAGGTGCGAGAGGCCGTGGAGCTCCTGCTAACGCATTTCGAGCTCTACAAGCAGATCGGCATCGATCCGCCCCGAGGCGTCCTCATGTATGGCCCACCTGGCTGCGGGAAGACCATGTTGGCAAAGGCGGTGGCACATCACACGACAGCTGCATTCATCCGGGTCGTGGGCTTGGAGTTTGTACAGAAGTACCTGGGTGAGGGCCCCCGCATGGTCCGGGATGTGTTCCGCCTGGCCAAGGAGAATGCACCTGCCATCATCTTCATAGACGAGATCGATGCCATCACCACCAGGAGATTCGATGCTCAGACTGGGGCCGACAGGGAGGTTCAGAGGATCCTGCTGGAGCTGCTGAATCAGATGGATGGATTTGATCAGAATGTCAATGTCAAGGTGATCATGGCCACCAACAGAGCAGACACCCTGGATCCGGCTCTGCTGCGGCCAGGACGCCTGGACCGTAAAATTGAATTTCCACTTCCTGACCGCCGCCAGAAGAGATTGATTTTCTCCACGATCACCAGCAAGATGAACCCCTCTGAGGAGGCTGACCTGGAAGATTATATGGCCCGGCCAGATAAGATTTCAGGAGCTGATATCAACTCCATCTGTCAGGAGAGTGGAATGTTGGCTGTCGGTGAGAACCGCTACATTGTCCTGGCCAAGGACTTCAAGAAAGCATACAAGACTGTCATCAAGAAGGATGAGCAGGAGCATGAGTTTTACAAGTGACCTCCTCCCTTCCCTCCCCCACACCACTCAGGGGCTGGGGCTTCTTCTCTCACACCCTCTCCCCCGCACCCCAGAACCTCTGTCCCAAAATCTCATTCCCGTTTTTCTTTACCCAGGATTGGTTTCTTCAATAAATAGATAAGATTGATTCCATTTAAAAAAAAAAAAAAAAAGAAAAGAAAGGTAGCGGGAGGGTTCTGTCCTAAGGCTGCACGGAGACAGGTGGACAAGTAGAGTTGTAATCATGAGGCAGCAAGGCCTCTGGGACACACGCCTTAGGGACAAAAGGCCTCTGGCTGTGGTTTGGAGTTTGGCTACTCTAGGAACCTCACATGTAGGACTCTGCTGGTCTACTCACCACTCAGCATCTCTGCCCAGTTCTCTTCCTGGGCCCAGCCAGCTGCTTCTCCTTCAACTTATACACACTTTCTGTGGGTCCTGACTCTCATTATTTGTATCCTTCAAGCTCAGCCTCCACTTTTCTTTATCTTTCTTTTTTCTTTTTTTTGAGGCAGCGTCTCCCTCTGTTACCCAGGCTGGAGTGCTGTGGTCGGATCTTCGCTCACTGCAACCCTCTGCTTCCCTGCACTCAAATGATTCTCGCGCCTCCGCTTTCTGAGTAGCTGGGACTACAGGCATGCGCCACCATGGTTGGCTCATTTTTTTCTTTTTTTGTAAAGATGGAGTTTCACCATGTTGCACTATGTTGCCAAGGCTAGTCTCAAACTCCTGACCTCAGGCAATCCACCTGCCTCAGCCTCCCAAAGTGCTAGGATTACAAACATGAGCCACCACGCCTGGCCATGTCTTCACTTTTAATTCTACACTTCAAGAGAGATTTATTGGGTACCTACTGTGTTTGCCAGGCCCTGTTCTAGAATGTGGGATACAGTAGTGAAAACGCACCAGGCAAGTTCCTTGCTCTCATGGGGGTAGAACAACAATAAAACAAGCAAGATGGAGCCAGAGAGTGCCAAAATGTTGTAATGTTACAAAAATAGAGTCATGAAATCTGATTTAGGGTGGAGATTTAGACTGGGTGGCCAGCAAAGTCCTCTCTGAGCAGGGGAGGTTCAAGTGCCATCTGGGTGACAAGGACCAGCCAGACAAAGATGAGTCAAGCATGCCAGCTGACCCGAGCAGTGGCAAGAGTGGCGAATGGAGAGGGAGGCCAGGGCTGGACATGGGGGACATGCTCAGACTTGAACCCAAGGAATACCATGGGCTGGTTTGCACTGCAGGCAGCTTGTTCTGTTTGATCCCAGACGAACAGTCAAATGCATGCTCTTCCTATACCTTGCTACACAGTAACAATTAATGATAACCAGGCTCTGTTTATCACTCAGCAGTCCCAAATCACTCTCCTAGGTATGATCTAGCTGAAATAGAGAGTCTCTGTCCAAAGGTGCTCCTGGGAAACAAAGTTGCTGGACATTCACTAATTTTTGTTCTGTTCCAAAGGCTGCATGTTCTCTCCACAAAATGCCCACATGCATGCCTGCCACATTGGGCCAGGTTCCAGCCAAAGTATACTCAAATTTCAGGGGGTTATATGAGATGAAAGTCATATCTTTCTCACTTAAAGTCCAAGCTTGTGTAGAGAGTACCCCATGATGCCACCAGGGAACTCAGGTTAGCTCTACACTGCTACTTGCAACTGGTGGGCACAGTAGCTCTCCACCACAACCCAGTTACACCCAGGTAGCTAGAAATCAGAAAAGGGGAGAGAGAGGGAATCCAGAACATCCTTCCATCCTTCTGCTTGCAGCTCACCAGCCAGAACTTAGGCAGGAACATTCAGGGGGTAATTTAATTCTACAATCACCAAAAAACCAGCTTTCTGTTTATTATAGAAAAAGGAGACATTGGATATTGGGGAACAACTATCAGTCACTGGCATGGCTTTTATTTTTTATATTTTTTCCTAATTATGAATGCAATACATACTGCCAGGAATCCAGAGATACAAAAAGACAATAAAGGTCAGAAGTAATTCCAGAGGTAACTATTGGTTAAAACATACAAACTTTTTGTAACCTTAGTTCTCACTTAACAGTATATCCTGATATTTCCATATCAATAAACATAGATCTATATTACCATCAGAGCTTTCCTTTTTTTAAAATTTTTCTTCTTGAGATGGAGTCTTGCCCTGTGGCCCAGGCTGGAGTGCCGTGGTGCGATCTCAGCTCACTGCAACCTCCGCCTCTCAGGTTCAAGCGGTTCTCCCGCCTCAGTTTTACTTGTCTGCATCTCTTGGATGCCTGTCAGGTGCTAGGCCCTGTGATGGTGACTGCGTGCACAAGAGAGAGCAAGACAAAGCTCCAGCTCAATGAATTTTATTTCCCCTGTTGTTTACAAATGCTTTCATTTGACCTGTAGATACATCAACCTTTAGTATATTGGTTCTATTGAAGGAGTAAGAACATTTTAAGCTGAAATTCTTTTTTTCTTTAATTGACATGGAGTCTCACTCTGTTGCCCAGTACTGTGGCATGATCTCAGCTGACTGCAACCTCTGCCTCCCAGGTTCAAGCAATCCTCTCACCTCAGCCTCCCGAGTAGCTGGGATTCCAGGCACGCACCACCACGCCCGGCTAATTTTTATACTTTTGGTAGAGATGGGATTTTACCATGTTGGCCAGGCTGGTCTCGAACTCCTGACCTCAAGACATCCACCTGCCTTGGCCTCCCAAAGTGCTGGGATTACAGGTGTGAGCCACTGCACCTGGCCACGATCATAGCTTTTCATGGCATGTTTGGACCATAATTTATTTATGCAATCACCTATGGTGTACTGATAGATAGTTGTGATTTGAGGCTACTATAAACAAAACGAGGAATAGCTTGTGAAGGATCTTTGTATGTTTGTCCTGTTATTTTCTAGGCATAAATTCCTAGCAGTGGCTAAATGCTGGATTAAAGAACACTTTTAAAGATTCCGATTCTTGCTGCCAAATTGGCCCCTAGACTTGCAGAAATTTATACTAATGTCTCCAATGTTTCTTTGTTTTTAAAAACTTTGTCTTTATTTGATTACTAGTGAGGATGAGCATCTTTTCACATTTATTGACCATTTTCTTTTGTTAACTGTCAGTTCACATCCTTTTAAACAGTCCATATTTCAATAGGAGTGTTCACTTTATCCTACTGATTTGAAAAAAAATCCACTTTATTAAGGATAACATATTACCAAAAGCTTATGTAGTACTTATATGTACCCAGCACTGTTCTTAGTTCTTAAGATGTTTTTATTAATCCTCTCAACAGCCTACAAGATAAGTACTGTTATCTCTATCTTATAGATGAAGAAACTAAGGGACAGAAAAGATACACAC
>PVKV010018773.1:27690-44002 GCA_004027835.1 Alouatta palliata
TATTTTTAGTAGAGACGGGGTTTCACCATGTTGACCAGGATGGTCTCGATCTCTTGACCTCGTGATCCACCCGCCTCGGCCTCCCAAAGTGCTGGGATTACAGGCGTGAGCCACCGCGCCCGGCCCAATTTTTGTCTTTTAACTCCAAAGTTTTTTAAAATTCAGTTTTCATTTACATTGTCAAATCTAGTAATATTTTCCATATGGATTCCACTTTAGGGTTTCATTGGCCTTCAAGGGTAAAAAATGAAGCATAGATAGGAAAGTAAAGGGTAATGTATGTCATATGCACATTTGCAAACTTACCAAGAAGTTTCCGATGAACATACGAAGAAAATGTCAGAAGGGCTCATCGTGCTATATGGCTTCCTGTTATACATTTCTTCTAAAGGCTGCGCACAGTGGCTTACACCTGTAAACCCAGCACTTTGGGAGGCTGAGGAGGGCAGATAATGAGGTCGGGAGATTGAGACCATCTGGCTAACACAGTGAAACCCTGTCTCTACCAAAAAAAAAAAAATTAGCTGGGCATGGTGGCATTTGCCTGTAGTCCCAGCTACTCGGAAGGCTGAGGCAGGAGAATCGACTGAACCTGGGAGGTGTAGGTTGCAGTGAGTCAAGATTGCGCCGCTGCACTCCAGCCTGGGCGACAGAACGAGACTCCGTCTCAAAAATAAAAAAATAAATAAATTTCTTCTAAAACACATTGGCCCACCAGCCTCTACTACCAGGCTGTAACTGAAGCTCACAGCACCTCTTAACTCTGATATCCAACAATATCCTGAATCCTTTGCTAATACTTTCTTCCCACCCCAGCCTACTTCATCATTATTAGATTTAATACCACCCTACTGCTGTGCTAGGTACTTGTCATGGACAGGAACAATACAGTATCTGCCCTTGAAGAGTTCCACATCCCCTGGGGCACAACCCCACTCTTTCCCTGAACTATAGTCTATCTAGCTCTGGGGCATACTCTCTCCTTTCTCAATACATCTTTCAACCTCAAGAAATCCTCCCTAAATCCTACCCATGGCTCAAGTTCAAGTTTTCCTAACTCTAGCTTCCTGTTCGCTGTAGCTCACAAAATAAAGTCCCCATTAAAAAAACGAAACAAAAAACCCCTTGGGCACTTATTGCATGCATTAGAGTGTTAAAAGCGGAGGTGATACCAGGGAGCACCACCTGAGATCATAAATGTAAACGTACGGCATGTAAAGTACTGTTTCCCATAGTTCTATTACAGATAAGGACCTTTTTTTTTTTTAAAGTGTTGCACACAAAGTTACAATCAATTAGTAAAAGTAGAGCTAGAGCCCAGGTCTTGGGAGTCCCAGCCATAAAATCTTAGAACTGGCAGAAACCTCAAAGGGCACCTGAAGTAGTGATTTCAGAGTCCTAGGATGTGAAAGTAGTAATGGGGATGGAGGATTTCTGCTTTGGATTAATTTTAAAACAAGAAAATCAAGGACTGCTTTGAAAAACGTTTGAACGCAAAAATCTTCAAAACATGGGATGGAAATAGATAAGAAAAGAAAACTCAAGGAGGCTGAGGTGGGATGATCTCTAGATCCCGGGTGTTGAGGCTACAGTGAGCGGTGACCCGCGCCACTGCACTCCAGCCCTAGCTAAAGAGTGAGACTCTGTCTGGAAAAAAAACAAAACCAAACAAACAAATAACACGCACAAAAAAACCCAAATCCCAAAACGTAAAGGAATAACATCAAGAGGTTGGGTGAACACAACTCCTGCATTTGACAGATGCGCAATGTGAGACAGAGAGAGTTGGCCTGGCTAAGGCCTCCTGGAGGGCTTAGGGTCAGCGGACAGATAACAGCCGGAGGCCGCACCCTGGACAGAGTTCGGACCTCCCGGGTCGCGCACGTGTAAACTTCCCAAAACCGGCCTAGTGAGCAAAGCAGACGCCCTGCCCTGCGAGCAGCGCGCTCAGCGGCCACGTGACACAGCCAGCCCATCACGCGCAAAGGGCGGGACCTGGGGGACACCACCCCCGCCACTCACCCAGCCCTCCAATAGAAAAGAAGGAGATAATATCGGTGAGCGGACCAGACCCGCCTCTCCCGCAGTGGCCGCGGCACGAGGCGGCACTAGCCGCCGGCCTCCAGTGAGGGACTGACTAGCTCTGCTAGGCCGAGGCGAAAGAGCGACGCGCACTTCAATCAGACGGCTTCACCAATGGGCTTGCGCGCTGTCCGCGACGCCCGCCCCTGCCTCGGCCTCCCGGCGGCCGCGCTGCTTTCCCTCAGGCCACCGCGGCGGCGCCCGCCCGCGCCTCCATCCGGGTCCTGGCGCGCTGCTCTCCGGGCGGCGGCGGGCGTGAGGGTCGTGTCATTCCCGCGGCGGCGACGGCACTCTCCGCGAGCTCCAGGTGGGTACGGCGGACGCGGCGGCGGCGAGCGCGGGCCCGTCGCCATTTTATCTCCCCGAGACCCACGGCGGCGGGTAGGCAGGAAGGGAGAGCCGTGGGCCGGCCCGCGCCCGTCCGGCTAGTGCGGACTGGGATTTGTGGAGCGGCCTGCACTCTCCAGCGGGCGGGTTGCCCCGGGGCGGCCGGTGAGCAGCGGGCAGAGGTAGCGGGTGCTCGGGGCACGGGGGAGGGGTGCCGCGTGGCCGCCGCGGGGCTGGCCCCAACCCCCTCCGCTTCCCGCCTATCTCCACACCGCCGGGGCGGGGGAAGGAGGTCATTCTTCACATTCCTTACCCCGCCCTTCCCCCCCGCTTCAATCAAACTTGGGGCGGGCGGAAGGCCCGCCCTCCGGCCAGCGTCAGTTGGTCGGCGCCGGCTCTTAGTGTGGCGTGACTGGTTGTAGGGGCTGCCAGGTGCTTTTGACGTCACTTCCGCTATCATGTTTGTGGGCCGGGGAGACCTTGGCCTTGGGGGTTGGGATGAAGGAGGGAAGGTAGGAAGTGCGAGGGGCGGGGGACGGGGCGGGAAGGCGCGGGCGGGGAAGGCGGGAGAGTCGTGGCTGGCTCCTTGCCCCTGCTCCCCGTGGCCAAGTGCAGCCTCCCTTCCTGAAGCAGCTGCTGCGGCTGGAGGTCCGCTGCGGCAGCCGTCCTTGGCGAGGGGGAGGGGAACGCGGGAGCGGGAGGAAATCGTATCCCGGGGGATGGGGCTTGCAGATTTGTGACTTGGTGTCACCGGAAACTCCGCTGGCCTTTTGACTCGACACTGCAAAGTCTCGAAACCTAGTGCCTCTCAGAAGGCTCGCTAATAAACTTCCCCGGCGGGCTCTAGTGTGAGTAATGTGGTAACCTGTATGTCCTTGGCCAGTAATGCCCTTCGGTTTTTAAACTTTTTACAGTAGGTTCTGTGTCAGAGGTGATGGTATGTATTTTTCAACTTTTCAGTTTATAAAAAATAGACTTAGCAGAAGGTGAGCAGGCAGGAAAAAGGCAGGGATGACAGTTAATGTTAAAATCTTGAGGGAAATCAGGAGACTTGGTTTTGCTGTTTGACTTCACTGATAAATACTGCTTTCTTGGCATCCAGTTCCTAAAGTTAAAACATCATGTGGCATTCTTTTGCATTTATTTCTGTTGGCCTGAAGTATAAATGTCAAATTCCAAGTTTATATGTAGTTTAGAAAATAATTGTTTATATCTGGAATTCTTTTGGTGTTTGGCAGATTCTGGTTTTATTTACTGTGTATTCAGGAAGTATGTGTAGTTAGGGAAGTAAAAACTTGGAAGTTACTTTGGGTTTTGTGAGAATGTTTGATTTATTATACATGTTTGTTAAAATTATTATTTTGAAACTTCCAACTTTCAGAGAATAGACAGATTTCTTGACGTCTTGTAAATTCAGTGATACTGAGTAATATTTTAAAATGTATCACTTAGGTACAATGACAGTGTGAGGGGGAAAAAGCTAACTTTTTTGCATAGTTACAGTGCAGTGACAGCTAGGAGTATTTTTATGTGTAGATAGGCTGTGGGTTCCCGTCACTTTAATTGAAGCACTGTTGAACTCGAGATGCTGAAGAGTCTTGCAAGTGTGAAAAGTGGAGGGAAACAAAACATCCATTTCTAAAAAAAAATGTGTATCACTGCGTTCAGTTTTACAAATTGAAGAGATCAGTATTAAACAAGTTAGTCTCAAATGTTTATACCTTAAAGACATTTTATTCCTGTTATTAACTAGACGTTCTTGGTTTAGAGAGCAGTACACTACACATTGTGTACTTTTTAGTTTAATAGCTGAGATAGTATAATCATTACTCCTATGGGAATTACTGAGTGTTAAGAGCGCCAAACCAGTGTTTCAAACTGTAGGTCATGAGTCATTGGGTCATAAAATCACTTTAGTGGGTGGTAATCATAATTTTTTTAAAAAAGTAGGAAATATTTAATTGAATACAAAATAGCATGTTGATTCAGCTCAACACTTGTGTATTCCTGCAAAATAATCATGTCAAAAGTGAAAAACTTCCTCTGTAGAGTGTCTTTCTCGTTTATAGCATTGTATAAAGTATTATAGTTTAATACTTTTCTAAGGACTATTAAATCAGCTGTTTATATTTGGTGGAGCATGAGCCCTTCATTTTAGTTTTCACAAGTTGGGAAATAAATTTGCCGTCTATGACCAGTATGCGTTTTAATCATAATATTTTTAATAGTCTGAGGAGGTTTTCTTTAGACCATAAGAGATCTTTTCCGTCCCAGAATATTAATTGCCAATGATTTTTCCATGTCTAGATGAGACTAGAAGAATCCGAATCCCCAGTAATGAGTTGTCAGCGTTGCCTAATGTGACCTCAGGACTTGATCATTATGTGCTTTTTGCCTGTGTGGATGTTCTAAGCATTGTATAATCACTCAAGAATGGATTTCATTAAGTAAACAATATGAGAGCCATTACTCTATTTTTGATGCCAAGTCTTTGAAATCCAGACTATTTTACACTTACGGCACATAACACTTAGGGGTAGACACACTTCAGGTGCTCAGTAGTGACATGTGACTAACAGCTACCAAATGAACAGTGCAGTTGTAGTGAGTTGTTGTCTAGCTGCTTTAAAAAAAATTTTTTTCCCTGTAGTTGAATAGTTTTAGTTTCAGATAAACAGCCAAAAATATTCTGTCTCTCCACAACTTCATCTCAATTGTGAGGAAATTGCATTAGTTGATTTTTCCCCCCCAAAAATAATTGACAAAGTCTCACTATGTTACCCAGGCTGGTCTCAACTTCTGAGCTCAAGTGATCCTCCTTCAGCCTCCCAAAGTACTAAGATTGCAGACGTAAGCCACCACGCCTGGCTGAATCAGGTGATTTTTTTTTTTTTTTAGGCCCTTTCTAGATACAAGATTTAAGTATTTTGAGGCAACCAACAGCTATACCTTTAAGTTACTTTTGCTTCTCTAAGAATATTTAAGACATTTTGGATGATTTGTTCTAAGATAACATAACGAATCCAAGTTGGGAGCATTTTGCTCTTCTGTTAAGCACAGTTGACCTTTCTATCGAAGGATTTTGCATCCTTGAATTCAGCCAACCTCGGATGGAAAATATTTGGGGAAAAAACTATATACAACAAAAGTAATACAAACAATACAGTATAATGACTATTTTATGTAACTTTTACATTGTATTGGGTATTTTATGTAATCTAAAGTATATAGGAGGATGTGTGTAGGTTACATGCAAATATGACACCATATTTTCTAAGGGACTTGAGCATCTGAGGATTTTCCTCAGGGAGAAGGAGGTATCCTGGAAGCAATCCCTTGAGGATACGTTTCTACTCTGTGTGAATATTTCATTAACAGGAAGTTAAAAATACATAGTTTTTATTGGCAAATTATATAATTGTCAAATGCTTAGAAGGGAACATTTTTCTTAGTGAATTCACTCTTGGGCAGTATAGACTATGAATTGTCTACTAAGGATACAGTTAACTATAGTAAACTGTGGAATCTGTGTTAAATAATTGGACTCTATCTACCTTTTTCCTTCGCTTAGGGGATGTGTAGACTACATAGTGGTTTTTTCCAACCCAGGAACGTAACAGTATAATGGAAGATAGGAAGGCAGAAGATATTTAAAGGGTTGAGAAATAATGGTATATGTATAATGATCAGTAAGCAGAACAAGCCAGCCAAGTTGGATATTCTTCTTCACCCTAAATATTTGGATGCATTATAGTGTTTGCAGCAGAACTTACTTAGGTATACAGGGGATAGCATAGAATGTGCTTGAGGTAGCAGGGAAGTTGGCCCAAAATTAACAAATTGCGTTGGTAAATTTACAAAGGGAACACTGGGAATTGAAATGGCATTAGTTACCTTTTTAGAAATCTTCAGGATTTGGATATATTGACGATAATCAGTGAGAGTATCTTCAGTGTCTGCTATGTGTCTGAGATTGAAAGGAGATAAGGAATAGTCCTATACATGTGAAGAATTCATTATATTGTCTGTTGCACATGCTCTGTCGAAGGAAACAAAATACAATGGGAGAGTTTGCTTGTTAATGTAATATTCAGCCTGTGTCATTGTCAGATAATTTTGTTGATAATTCAACTATTTGAGATTGAAAGAAATCTGTTAAAGTAGCCAGTGTTGTAATTTTGAAACAGTGGAGGAAATAGTTTATTTTACTTGTGAACTTTATGAGCTACTTTATTATAGGAGAACTTAAATTACTGTAAAAGTGTAGGGAAGTGTTTTAGCTCAGAAATAAAGTAGCTCATAAAGAAAATTTAAACTCTGGCCAGACGCAGTGGCTCATGTCTGTTATCCCAGCATTTTGGGAGGCCAAGGCGGGCAGATCACGAGGTCAGGAGTTCAAGACCAGCCTAAAATGGTGAAACGTGTCTCTACTAAAAATACAAAAATTAGCCAGGTGTGATGGCACATACCTGTAATCCCAGCTACTCAGGAGGCTGAGGTAGGAGAATCACTTGAACTTGGGAGGCAGAGGTTGCAGTTAGCTAACATCATGCCACTGCACTCCAGCCTGGGTGACAGAGCCAGACTCTGTCTCAAAAAAAAAAAAAAATTAAACTCTTACTAGATATTAAGAGGTTAAAAGGTAGATTATGCTTCCATTTGGACTAAATTTAGTGTATTTTAACAATTCAGAAGCTATTTTAAAAAATATTTTAAATTGTAAAATTAGGAGTGTGTTCCTAAGTGTTTTCACTATAAGGAAATACGTCTGTTAGGGTAGTACATATGTTAATTAACTTGATTTAGCCATAATATAATCTTATTTTATGTACACCATCCAAATACAATTTTATGTCAGTTTAAAATTAATTATACAAATGGAATTAGGAATGTGAATGTTAATGACTTAGTTATAAAAACTTACTTGATGCAGATATAGACAAGTTTATAATTAATAGTAGGTTTGCCTGCTTGTAGCACGATTTAAAGTGATAGTATTTTTAACCATCACAAGTATATCTGGAAAGGTAAAATTAATGTTAGGATAGTTTGTCAAATTCACTTATTTAAGTAAAGTTGCCCTTTGTTGAGTTAACTTCTCAGACATTCAATTTGTTTTGGTGTATCCCAGTCCTCAGCAACCCCATGAGATGGGGATGTTACAGTTCCCCCAAATGGATATGAAAGAACACAGCCGCTAAGTAGCTGTTTGACCCTGAAACCATTGCCCTTAACCGTTTTCCTGTACTGGTATGCTGAGCTGAATGAAATGAGTTTAAGATACATTTTGTGTAAGCTGGATTTTGACTTTTAGTTGCCATCATTTTTTTTTTTGAGAAGGAGTTTTGCTCTTGTTGACCAGGTTGGATTGTGATGGCGAAGTCTTGGTTCACTGCAATCTCTGCCTCCCAGGTTCAAGCCATTCTGCCTCAGCCTCCCAAGTAGCTGGGTTTATAGGTGACCCCCACCACGCCTGGCTAATTTTTGTATTTTTAGTAGACACAGGGTTTCACCGTGTTGGCCAGACTGGTTTCGAACTCCTGACTTCAGGTGATCCACTCACCTTGGCCTCCCAAAGTGCTGGGTTTACAGGCGTGAGCCACTGCTGCCTTTTTTTTTGTGACAGAGTCTCTTCCTGTCACCCAGGCTGGAGTGCAGTGGCACGATCTCTGCTCACTGCAGCCTCTGCCTCCCAGGTTCAAGTGATTCTTGTACCTCAGCCTCCCGAGTAGTTGGGATTACAGGTGCCTGCCACCACACCCGGCTAATTTTTTATATTTTTGGTAGAGACGGGGTTTCACTGTGTTGGTCTCGAACTCCTGACCTCAGATGATCCACCCGCCTCGGCCTCCGGAAATGTGTGAGCCACTGTGCCTGGCCGCCATAACTTTTAGTGGGAGGGTAGTTCTAGCTACAGATTGAGGTAGTATGTGAATAAGGACAGAAGGTCAATATTAAAGTGTTTCTGTTGCTTTTTAAGAAAGAATTACCTGCAAGATTGAATTCTGATAATTTTAGCTAAGAGTATCCTGCCTAAGAATGCAAACAAAGGCCCCAGAAATTACATGCTTTGTCCAAGGACATAGTAAATGGGGAGCCAGCATTAACTGTAGACAGAAAAATTTCAGGAACTAAATGTATATTAGCCATCTACCCGCTCTACCCAGTACGCAAGCATTATATAGTTGTGATTAGTGAGTTACAGTTTTTACCTGATTTACAAATGAATATTTCCATGGGTTCTTGTAATCCATAAATTCTAGTATATGGATTATGTTCAGTGTTTATGAGAGTTTGCCTAACTGAACATTGCTTTACCTCAGCTGTTTGGTTTTAGTTTCCACCGTTTGCTCTAATCAGTGTCTTAAACTGCAGGCTGGAAAGCATTAGATCATTAAAATCAGTTTATGTGTACAAGAAAATAACAGAAATATGAGAGTGAGAGTATTGGGGTTTGTGAACAATGTTATTTATTGGATTATTTATATATATGTAATTTTCAAAAAATTGAGGGTCATGTTAATAGCACTTGGTATGTAAATTAGCAGAATGCTTTCTAGCAATATGGTATTTATTTACTTAGCTGGATTGACAGTAATACAAAGTAAGCATGTGACACTCACCGAGGTTGGATAATAATACATTTTTGAATGTTTGATGAGGATTCAAACATGTTTTAACTGAGAAAATTGGTAGGAGGTGGAGAGTTGGAGTAGAGGTACCAGATGGTTTTTCTTTTGGTTGTTATTTATTTATTTATTTATTTTGGCGTTTTTTAAAAGTAAGGAGTAGGCCGGGCGCCGTGGCTCATGCCTGTAATCTCAGCACTTCAGGAGGCCAAGACGGGCAGATCACCTGAGATCAGGAGTTGAAGACAGCCTGGCCAACATGGTGAATCCCCATCTCTACTCAAAATACAAAAACTAGCTGGGTGTGATGGCACACGCCTTTAATCTCAGCTACTTGAGAGGGTGAGGCAGGAGAATCGCTTGAATCCAGGAGGTGGAGGTTGCAGGAGCTGAGATTTCGCCTTTGCACTCCAGCCTGGGCGACAGCGTGAGACTCCATCTCAAAAAAAATAAAAAAATGTAAGTAAGGACATTGCTGATTCATGGGAAAGATTTTGTTTTATAAAGGGCCTGACTTAGGGACAAGTGTGTCTGCAGGTTGATACTTGGCATCATCTGGCCATGTAGAATTGAAATGGGCTCAGATGTAGTGTAGTTTGGTGATGCAGTGCTATCTCCCCTAATTTGGGGCAAGTTGTTAAGCTTCTTAGCACCAGTTTTCATCTAGAGATGATGAAGTGGTGGGGCCTTACATATTTTGGATATATGGTATTAATAAATCTTTCCCTTTTTCTTACAGATGTATTGATATTGCAGCTAGGAAAGCTGAGGAACTTTGGCTAAATTACTTGTGCAAGGTTTCAATGGCAGTGAGTTAGTAGGGTCAGGATTTGAACCCTAGTTTTTATTGACTCCAAATGCGTGCGTAATGTTGGGAACATTCAAGTACACATTTTTTCAATTCTGTTGCCTCCCTTTTTTTTTTTCTTTTGGAGGCAGTCGTGCTCTCTTGCTCTGACTGGAGTGCAGTGGTGTGATCATAGCTCACTGCAAACCTTTAACTCCTAGGCTCAAGCGATTCTCCTGCCTCAGCCTCCTGAATATCTGGGACTACGCCTGCACCACCACACCCAACCATGTTCAGTTCTCTAAGGTATATACCTAGAAATTGAATTGCTGGGTCATATGGTGAACTGTTCTTACTCATCACAACCAGTTTTGTCTGACACCAACAATCAGTTCTTCAACTCAATACCAACTGTCCTACAATTCAATTTAATTTTGAGGCTACCTGGAGTTAGTACAAACCTCACAGGTTGAGGGCGCTCAAGCATGCAAGACTGCCTCCACTTCAGATGCCAGTTTCAAATCCTAGGTTACCACCTGAATTTTTAACCAACCAGTTATAAATTAGGGGGTTTCACAACTTCTTCCTCTGGGTCTGTAATTTGCTAGGGTGGTTCACAGAACACAGGAAGACGCTTATTACCACTGGTTTATTATAAAGGGTATAACTGAATAGTCAGATGAAGAGGTCCTTAAGCTGAAGTCCGGTGGGGTTCCTAGCACAGGAGCTTCTGTATCTGTGGAGTTACACCACCCTCCTGGCATGAAGATGTGTTTTTCAACTCAGAGCTCTCTGAACCCTAACACTTAAGGGGTTTTAATTGAGATTTCATACTTAAGCATGATTGATTACATTATTGGCCTTTGATGATGGTTTACTCTCCGTCCTCTCTGCCTTGCCTGGAAATTGAGGGGGTGAGGCTGAAAGTTCCACCCCTCTAATCACACTTTGGTCTTTCTGGTGACAAGCCCCCTCCTGAAGCTGTAGGAGCCACCAGTCATCTCAGTAGCATTAAACGGACATTCATCACTTGGGAGATTTTGGGGGTTTTAGGAGCTGTATGCCAGCCAGGATTTCCAAAATGAAGACAGGGACTAAATACGTATTTCTGATTCCACTTACAATGACTGTTTGACTTTTCTAAACTGTTTTCCAAAGCAGCTGCACCATTTCATGTTCCCACCAGCAATCTAAGGGTTCTTATTTTCTCCATATCCTTGCCATCGATTTTATTAATCTTATTAGCTATCCTGATGAATAAATACAGTATCTCTTCATGTGCCCGTTGGCCATTTGTGCTTAGGAGTCATATCTTTGGTGAAATATCTTAAAATATTTTGCTTACCATTAGATTGTTTTATTTTTTATGTGGTATGTTTTGCACACCAATTTACAAAGAATGCAAATCCATTCTTTTGCATGTGGATATACAGCTGTCAGCATTTGCTGAAAAAATGATTCCCAGTTGAATGAATTGCCTTGGCATGGTTGAAAATCGGTTGACTCATGGTTTATTTCTAAACTTTAAATTCGATTACATTGAGCTGTATGTTTTTCATTACATACTGTAACTTTAAAAATTAGTGCTTTTGGTTACTATATCACACCATGGAGTACTGTGTAGCCATAAAAAAGGATGAGTTTACGTTTTTTTGCAAGGACATAGATGAAGCTGAAACCTTCATTCTCAGCAAACTAACACAAGAACAGAAAACCAAACTGCATATTCTCACTTACAAGTGGGAGTTGAACAATGAGAACACATGGACACAGGGAGGGGAACAGAACATCACATACCCGGGCCTATCAGGGAGTGGGAGACTAGGGGAGGGATAGCATTAGGAGAAATACCTGATGTAGATGATGGGTTGATGGATGCAGCAAACTGCCATGGCACATGTATAACTATGTAACAAACCATGTTCTGCACATGTACCCCAGAACTTAAAGTATAGTAAAAAATCTTTATAGTAGCTACCTCTGGCAGGCACTCTTGCCAGCAAGAGGGTTCCAACCTGAGTGGAGGGTGCGCCAGAAATAAAGGGAGACAGAAAGCGAGGTCAGGAAGGTTGAAGAGTTTGTGCTCCAACAACCGCTTTATTTTAGCAGTTCAGTATTTATACCTTTTCTGGGCATTCTCTTAGGTCAGTGTTGCAATCAGGGGAAACATGTGCTCTAACCTTTCAGGAACTACAAAGTAACAATCACCATCTGTGCTCTCAATGCTTATACAGAGTGCTCGTAAACATGTCTATGCTACCGCGTTGTTTCTAGTGAAGGCCATCCATCTTGTGTTATCTTTTAACCCAGTTCTCCTTTCATCCTACTCATCTGGTCTCGAGTTCCTTCCTTCTGGGGGCTCTGCAACTGGGCTCAACCTCCCGTATTGTGAAACTCGCTTTCCAAGACTTCACAAGGGAGGGCTCCCAACAGCTACCTCCTAAATTATGAAGTCTGTAAGAGTAATATGGTTTAGATTACTTGGAGTTATTAAATATTTTGAACTATGCCTTCAATCCCCTGCTACCTTTCTATCTGAAGGAAAGGATCCTGACCCCGAATCAGATCCATGTGATTGTCTTTGATTTAATCCTAGTAAGACCACTTAAGTGTTTGCTGGCATGGGATAAATGAGTAGGTGCCTTTAAAAATTAGTTTCTCTTTATGTGTATATATATATTTTTATGTTATTTCTTTATATATTAGTGCACTTGGATTATGCATGATGTACAGGACTTTCGGGTTTTGAAGTCATTGAATTGAATTAGAGGCTGTTTTGTTTTCCTGTAATGATTTTTTTGTTGTTGTTTGTCCAGGAAGATAAGTTATCTCAGGAATTTTCATTTGTAGGAACTGTAAGAAAACCAACAGCTGATATTAGTAAAAGGTGGTGGTAAGAAGGTGATTTCTGAATCTTGTACATACATGGTTTTAGTAGTGGACTCACATAACCAAGCATTTAAAATATTATTAATGAAATACAGGAAATGAAAGCACAGAATAGATTATGCATGTAGGCAAAGTGTTCAGTTAAACTTCATTTTCAACATAAATGAATGAAAATGGCCTAATACTTTATTTTCTTGTTACTCACACAGGAAACCAGCATTACCGAGGAGGAAAGAAAGAGCCTTCTTGTGGTGCTCAACTGTGATTCCTTTTCATCATTCACCTGGGATGTTCTCTTCACTGTGGGATGAGGTAGTAGGTTGTATAGTTTTAGGGTCACACCCACCACTGGGAGATAACTATACAATCTACTGTCTTTCCTAACGTGATAGAAAAGTCTGCATCCAGGCAGTCTCATAGAAAGTTAACTAATTGTATAATATTTAAGATTAACTTGTCTTTAAAAGATATAGTGCAGCATTTGTTTATAGTGTACAAGTTTATTACTTTAGAGATAAAATATGTAGCAAGGACACTGGATGGGGGGTGGGGATACCTTTTACTACTTCTCTTATGTCTTTGTGTCGGAATAAGTGTTTTTTTTTTTTAATTTTGATTGATGCTGATAATTTTATGTTGAAATTTTCTTTTGAAAGAGATTGTAGTTTCCATTCCAGAAGAAAAGATTGCTCTATCAGAGTGAGGTAGTAGATTGTATAGTTGTGGGGTAGTGATTTTACCCTGTTTAGGAGATAACTATACAATCTATTGCCTTCCCTGAGGAGTAGACTTGCTGCATTATTTTGTTTTTATTAAGATGATGTTAAAACTCAGAAGAGTTAATTTTGACATTTTGTATATCAGTTAATTTTCTCTGTTCAGGTATAGTACAGTTAACACAGAGATTAACATTAAAAGTTTTCACATATGGTATATTTCAGAAATTTGAAGTTAATCAAAAATCTCAATGAGTAGAGTAAGTAGCCTTCAGGAAATCTTAGTAGAAGACTAAGCCCTTTTGGAATTGTGAATAGGTTTATTGCCTTACATCCTGGTACACATGTCCAAGGTGAGGTCCTGGGTGGTAAAGATAAATGCAGATTGGAAGGGCACTGTATGAGGCAAAACAGAGTCAAATTAATCATGATTCATCTCCAGTTTGGGTTTTGGCTGGTCTTGGAGAATGTAGTAAGCACTGTTTGATTGGTATGTTGATTTAGACAAACTTTACTCACTAACTTGGAAAAGGAGAGATGGGCTCTGGGTTCTGCCTTTGCTCACTGGTAAGTTGCTGAGATCTCAGTTTTGCCCTCAAACCCTGAAGTGTAGTCCCTCGTTTACACAGTGGGATCACTTTGAAGGTGTCAGATGGGGAAATCTGTAGGTTTTTACTTTAAGAAAATAGAAAAAAAAATGCTGGAAAAGGTTTCTTGAATTTTAACACCCATGGAGGCCCATGTTTTACCTTTCTTCCTATAGGCAAACCATAGGCTAACTTGGGCCTTGTAATTAACAAGCAAGGCTAAAAGCTCTTTGTTTTAAGTGCTTGCTGGTTAAACTATTTTGTTTTGGAAGAAGAGTTGGAAAAGAGGCAGTGTGGAGGTGAGGGAGAGGTTACTTCCCTCTCCAGTCATTTCCAAAAAATGAAATTTTAAGGAGAAATGTCCATTTATCCTTAATATCTAAGACAATTACTGTGCAGTGCCATTGGTACTTTTCATGAGAGTAGAAACATCAAACTCTTCCTTGGATGGGCCCAACCCAGGTGACTTACTCTGTACCAAATTTATGCTTTTTGTTTTATCCACTGTGGACAGCTGCATAGGTAATCAGTCTTTGTTCTAAACTGCACATAAAAACGGGAAAGTGACATTCGTTGCCTTTTGATGTGCCAAAAAAAAGTGGGAATGTTCTAAGAATTCTCTTTGGCTTAATCTTTGTTGAATTGAAAACGTATAACTCTTGCTGAAAGTGTAGCAAGTACAGTCATGAAATTTTGTGGTTTTCTGACACATGTTCCTCCAGCATTAATATTGCCAGCTTCAATTGGAAACGTATCCTTACCTTACTAATAATTAAGGCCTGGAGAAAAATTAATGTATATATTAATTACATAAGGACATTCTTACTAGTCAAGCAGAGTAAGTGAATTGAAATAAAACTTTAAAAATATCTTTACGGAGAGTGTGACTGTAAAAGCTTGTTTTTAATGATGACAAAATTCATGATCAGAATTTGCTTCTGTTTAATTCAGGGGGTCAAAAAGTGAAATACCTTCAGAGGTCTAGGAGGGGCTAGCTGTAACTGGGAAATACAGTAAATTAATTTGCTCTGGTTGATAGGTGGCAAACAGGGTTTATATACAGTGTCACCTACTCTTCCAGTTACCAAGACAGATGAGATTTTATGAAGCTTGATATTTAAACATTGGTAATTGGGTTGGGCAGAGTGGCTCACGCCTCTGATTCCAGCACTTTGGGAGGCCAAGACAGGCAGAGCACCTGAGGTTAGGGGTTCCAGACCAGCTTGACCAACATGGTGAAACAGTCTACTAAAAGTACAAAAATTAGGCCAGGTGCAGTGGCTCATGCCTGTAATCCCAGTACTTTGGGAGGCTGAGGCAGGAGAGCTGCTTGAACCCGGGAGGTGTGCAGTGAGCCGAGATTGCATCATTGCACTCCAGCTTGGGCAACAAGAGTGAAACTCCATCTCAAAATAAAAAATAAAATAAAAATTAGCCGGGCATGGTAGTACATGCTTGTAATCGCAGCTACTCAGGAGGCTGAGTCAGGAGAGTCACTTGAACCCAGGAGGTGAAGGTTGCAGTGAGCCGAGATCACCTCTCTGCACTTCAGCCTGGGTGACAGAGCGAGACTCCATCTCAAAATAAAAAATAAATTGGTAATTAAATGTTAAAAATCAGTGACTCCAGTAATACATGGTGGGCTGAGTATTAGATGTAATTAAGTTACTTTCTTGTTCCTTTGTGACTTGAGGTTGGATTTTAGGCAGATATATTTGTGGCTTTTTACCAAGGTCATACGGCCAGATTAACTTTTCAAAAGCATTAGTGAAAGAATTCTGATGAGTGGGAATTTGAAACAAAACTCAAAAGAACGTTACCTAATTTAACAGGTTAATTTGAAGTACATCTGCCAAGTAGAAGACCAGCAAGAAATGAAAATGGGTTCCTAGGAAGAGGTAGTAGGTTGCATAGTTTTAGGGCAGGGATTTTGCCCACAAGGAGCTAACTATACGACCTGCTGCCTTTCTTAGGGCCTTATTATTCAGCGGTAACCTGTTTCCTTGCTACCTTGCTTTGGTGTAAGCAGAATTCTTTCTTCAGGTTTTCTCAAATGAAAACATTGGAAGAATACCAAAGACAGCAATGTTTACGTTAGTGATTTATAAACTGCAGCATGGTGCCGACATTGATAACTGAAAGTCAGCTGATGAGAATTTGAGACTTCTGACGTATACTTAATTGCTAGGGTGTCTCCCTTTTGGGGTCACTGGAAAGTGTAGAAAGCATGATTTTGTTTTTGCTCAGATTTCTCTTTCTGTGATACAGAGACTGTCAGATGTTCCTTTGTATCCT
>PVKV010018774.1:0-10203 GCA_004027835.1 Alouatta palliata
TTTTTTTTTTTTTTTTTTTTTTTTTTTTTTTTTGAGACAGAGTCTTGCTCTGTCACCAGGCTGGAATGCAATGGCATGATCTTGGTTCACTGTAACTTCCACCTCCCAGTTTCAAGTGATTCTCCTGCCTCAGCCTCCTGAGTAGCTGGGACTACAGGCGCGTGCCACCGGGCCCAGCTAATTTTTGTATATTTAGTAGAGATGAGGTTTTACCGTGTTGGCCAGAATGGTCTTGATCTCTTGACTTCGTGATCAGCCCGCCTTGGTCTTCCAAAGTGCTGGGATTACAGGCGTGAGCCACCATGCCCAGCCCTTATCTCTGTCTTCTTTATGTGTTGATTTTTCTTGGGAGTATGTCTTAGGCCCTCTCTTTCATCCAGCTTCCACAGGTGATTGCATCTATTCGCATCTTCTTCTGGGAAAAGAAGCAACATAACACGATAGATGAGCCTTGAGTTTTGGGTATTCAGTGTTTGGGATTGCGTATATAGGTCTACTGTTACCTGTCTGACTTGAAGCAAATTAATTATAACATCTTAGCTTTCCCATTTCTTCATCAGTATAATGAAGGATCCGTCTTATGGGATGGTTATAAGGATTCAATGTGTTCCTATACAATCCTGTATTTTCCTGTCATTGTACTCATTACAGAGTGTTATAATGGCCTGCTTCATTGTCTGCATTTCTGTCAAGACCCTGTGCTCTAGGTGCTATGACAGCAGGATTTATTTATATTTTTATAATTGAATCCCTAGTACTTAGATAAGTTCTTCAGCATAGGAGACAATAAATGTTTATTGAATTCATAGAGATAGATGGTTACAAAAGGGCACTGTCCCTAAGGAGTTCACAGTTTAAAAAGAAAGACATATTGGTAAGTAAATAATTATAATACTATTAAACTATTAAAATAGAAATATTAACAAAACATAGCAGGCCAGGCTGGGTGTGGAATCCTAGGAGTGGTTGGCCCTGGCAGCTACTGGATAGGATATGGCTCAAAGTTCTTCAGCAGGCTAGTTTTAATGTGCAGGCTACTAACAGAGACCTAGAGAGGTTTGTAGCTCTTACTTGAATAGGTTGGTTGATTCTTCAACTTATTTAAACAAGAATCACACTTATGAGATGGTAAAGTTAAGAAAAGCAGAGAGTGTATGGGGACACAGACTTGGAAAGGCACCCCATTTGGGGAGGCACAGTTATTGTGTGGCTGGAATGTAGCGTGCTTCTGAAGTAGTGGGGTGATGTGCAGCTGGAAAATTGGTGATGATTAGGAACTTACACTTGATCTCATAGGCAACAGAAGGATCTTTAGCATTGAAATCAAATAATAAAAAGACTGTCATACATGTAGAAATGATGTTGTGAGAAAATGCTTCAGCCTTGCCAGGAATATGTGGAGAAACACCTCTCCTGTTCTATTTGGAGAGTGAGATGCAGCCTTCAGAAGGGAATTAGTCAAGAAAAGACAAGTCGTCATTTCAAATTTTAGCTTAGCAAAGAGCTTTTCCTGGTCTCATGTTAAATCTATTTCAATGACAGAAGCTTTGGGGTTAATTAGCTCCAGCCTTAATTATCTAAAACAGGACAAATCTTGTTCTGAAAGCATAATGTAAGAGGTTAGGAAGGTAGGTTTCAGGGGAGGATAAATAAGCTTATTGATGCATGGTAATTGTCCTTGCAGCTATCTTGCAAATGAATTACACTTTGCGCCCTCCCACTTCCTCTTTGGGGCAGTTTTTAACCAACAGACAGACTTACTTTAATAAGGCTTTTAAAAATTATTGCATTGCTCCATTTCAATAGCAGTAGGGGTTTATTAGCCAGATGTTATTGCTTGAGTCCATCATTCTTTTAAGAAATTTCTTTGGAGAAATAGTTCTCCATATTTCAAGTGGTTATGGTAGAATTAATTATCAAGATGCCAAGTCTCTCCTGGCTAGCAGGTGGGCACGTGACCTAAAGTTCAGTCCATCACACTCTTCCTAAATCTGAATATTTGGTAAAGTTAAACAAGCAGAGGAAGTGGTTTAATATGATTTATTTCAATATTAGAGACCTGAAAAACTTTATTGTTCTTGTTTCCTATATTGCCAGAACCTCTTCAGTCCCTGAACTTGCCAAGGTGTGTTTTTCCAGGTTTTCTTTTAATGCTGTAAGTTATTTTATCCAACCACTTCTAAGAAATTATCTAGGTTACAAGTTACCAAGAATGATTTTCCACTGTTGAAAGTCAATCATCACTAATTTATTTTTGTTAAACATTGTTCAAAACCTTAAAAAAGAAAACAAAATATCTCAAATCTTGCTTTTAATAAAGCACCAAACAATTTTGGTTTTCAAAATAACACTTCTTTCTTAATAAGCACATACAAATTTTCACAGAAGACACAGAGGATCATTAAGTGACAGAATCTGAGAGAGTTTGAGCTTGAAAAGTGGTATGGCATGGTGGTTACAAGTGCAGGTTCTCCAGGTGTGGTGTTGTGGTTAAAGTCCTTGCTCCACCTTTAACAATAATATGACCTTGGATAATTTCCTTATCCTCTAAGTTCCTCCAGTTTTTCACCTGTAAAATGGGGCAAAGACAATTCATATGATGTTCTTAGAACAGTGCCCAGCTCACAATAAGAACTCAATAAATAAACTTTAGGGTCATCCTCCAGCTATACTTCTATTTTATTTCAAATCTCAATTTTGAGCTGCTTGTGAGGCAGACACATTGTTCTGTCCATCTTTGAAATCCTATTTCTGAGCCTAGTAAGTGTGCTTTTTCCCAGTGGCTACACTGTAATGAAACATCTGAAATTTGTTTTCATATATGTGTTGTAGTTATTGTATTGGTATTTACACAGAAACCTAATATCAATAATAAAATTATTGAAATCTTAGGGTCCAAACTTGCTGTCTTTCTACTGATCTCTACAAAGTACCATAGCTTTCAATGTTTATAAACTTATATAATGATGTTTCTTTGTGTATGCAATATTTTGTTGTTATGTAATATTTTTTTCCCAGTTAATTGTGTTAGAATCCTCAGTGGAATAATTAAGATTCCATCAGTGGTTCTTAACTTTGGCTGAATATTAAAACCAGCTGGAGAGCTTTCATAAACACCGATTCCAGATTGCCAACTCAGATTAATAAATTCTGAATCCTTGGGGAAGGAACCTGGATATCAGCATTTTCTCAAGTTTCCAGGTGATTCTAACTTGTATTCGGAACTGAATTATTGCTGTTTGAATTCTGCTGGGACATCCTAGTAAAGAGCCAGTAGGCCTCAACAGTGCAGAAGTCTTCTCTTTTATTATTAAACATATAAAATTTTAGAATTAAAGATTTCTGAATTTTGACTAAGTAGTCAGACTATAGTTTACTTATAACCTTAAAGAACAGCGTAATAAAGCTTAAAAAGACAGGCTGTTCTCTTACTCCCCCATTTCTTTCATCATTGTAAGAAACTATATATATTCTTATTGAGAGCAGATAGAATTTGGAGGAGAACACTTGAAAATTTACCGTACTTTTGGAGTTTATGTCTGTGTCAACACGTCCGTCTCTTAAGAGGCCAGGATCTGCACATTATCTGATTATTTTTTGAGTACATAGTCTATTAAAGTGCAGATTAAATTTTGTTGTACTAATAATTTCTGTTTAAATTTACATCAGGATCCATAGGGTTGGGAACACAGTGCTGATTGGCAAGAATATATATGTTGTGTTTGTGAACTAGTGTTTATCAGTTTTATTTTCTGATACATAAAGTTCAATGCTTTAATAACTTAACAACTTCTCAGACATTTGAAGACAGCTATCAACTAACCTCCAATTTTGCTTTTCTGTAGGCTAAACATGAGCAATTACATGGATGATATGGTTTCTTGAACATTCAGTGTGCTCATTTCTACTCTGGTTAATTATAATAGCTGATATTAACTGAGCATTCACTATGTGTCAAGTACTGTTCTAGGTTCTTATTATTTACTACATAATTTCGTCCTCACAGCAATCTTGTTGAGAGAGTAGCTCATTTTTTTGAAGATGAGGAAACTGAGGTGCAGGTATCATAAGACATGTTTGGAAACCTGCCCTAGGTCACACAGTCACTAAAGGGGGGGATCTCATATTAAAATTCTGGCAATTCTGTATTAGCAGTCTCAGTCACTACACTACAGTGATTCATATTCTATGTAGTAATGTATAATTAAATATCTGAAAATGCAATCAAACTATCAATCCAGTGGAGGGTGTAGGTGAGTGAAAGGAAAATGGTCTTAAATTCGTTTAAAAAAGGAATTTTTCAGTTTTTGGTATGCTATACATAGCAAGAATTCGTATAGTTTATTTTTTCCCTGAACAATTCATGGGATCCTTTGATAGTGTTTTGTGTCTTGACTATAATGCCTGGAGCCATAAATTGAACAGAAAATCTACAAAATCTTACTTAGTCTATGATACAATGTCAGATAATTTTCAATATTCTAGCAAATGGTTAAAAACTACTAACATAATACAGACTTCATTTTGATTTGGCTTGTGTGTGTGAGATCTTTAAAAGACAACGCTTTAAGAAGTGACATCTAATGTAAGAGTCCCCAGAGTTCATCATACCTGCAGGTTAATCTTTTCGTGAATGCCTTAGGTACTCACAGGCAATGAGGTGGGATAAATATATCAATCAAGCACATCTGAAGTAACAGGCAGAGAGAGTCTGAGCTCAGCGGTGCAGTATGTCGAGAGAAGCTAAGCCTACCAGAATGTGCACTGCTGAATTTGGGCAGTTGGCCAATGCTTAACACTGCCAGAGAAGCGCAATTTTATTTTAATCATCTATTCTTATGTCAAGGCCAAGAGCAGCATTTATACCAGCTTCAACTTCCCCATCAGTTACAACAATATGCACTTCAGAGTTCTCAATGCAGGGAAGCTGAATTTGCATATTAGTAGAGCAGAAAAATATATTTGTTCCTTTCATTTTTGGAAGGTGGGACAGGGAGATAATCACGGAAGCAAGGACTAGACATTTCCAAGCTTTTCAGTTATAAAACATACCAGGCTAGGCAGATAACGTTTGAATCATGAGGTCAAAATACGGTCAAACAATTTGGTATTTTAGAATCAGCACTTTAGAAGAGCAGACAAATTATGGAAGAGCATTTTTAAATAAAGAGAAACTCCTTTGGGGCCAGTCTATGCTCTGAAGACTGGAACACACAGATTTGCTATATAGTCAGCATCTTAAGTACAAATCGAAGCTAAAACTATCACATCTCCTATTTTTGATGGGACTAATCTCTTAAGTCTCCCCATACTCTGACCACGTTTTTATTTTTAATCAATGAGTTTTCTAGATTAGAACAGTTATTTGTACTTACACATATGCAGCCATAATTAAGGGTGACAAAGTATAATTCAAAGAGCAACTCCAACACAGCTTATAAAATCTTCAAGAAAATTGAGTTAAATAAAATATATTGATATTTTCATTTGATTTTGTCACATATTTTGCATAATTCTCTTTTCTCTACTCTCTGATATTCTGTAACATATCACAAGCATAGTTCAGATTTTTCATCCAAGGTCACGCTCAACCTTTCTACTTCACATTCTACAGTTCTGATAGAACTTTATTCTTCATAATTCTTAGTCATATACTGCCATTCTTTCCTTTTACCTCTTTTGAAATTAATATATTTTATTATAATGTAGAGGTGTCTTTTAAAACTTCAGTTAACAATATTTATGATTATCAAATTGTTTAATTTTTTTCTTACATTTGTCATTTACAATTTGCATGGTAGCTAATGATTTTATGTTTTTGTTTTAAAAACTATCTTGACTTGTGGCTACTAAAATTCTTGGAGTTCTGGACCTGCTATGAGCCATGATGTCATAGTTCTCTGTTTGATGCATGAAAATTTCTGCGATATTCTAGACAAGTGGTTAGTCAGGTTTGCCTGGACACCTTCAAGGTGGGAGGCTTATTACCTCAACAACGTATTCTAAGTTATAAGGATTAATGTCATTCATCCTATAGTATATACATATTCCTTGAAATACATTTTGTCAGTTTGTCCCAATTGTCTATGATAGATAAAGAAATGTAAATCAAAACCACCTGGAGATAACATCTCACGCCAGTTATAATGGTGATCACTAAAAAATCAGGAGACAACAGATGCTGGAGAGGATGTGGAGAAATAGGAACGCTTTTACACTGTTGGTGGGAGTGTAAATTATTTCAACCATTGTGGAAGAGAGTGTGGCAATCCCTCAAAGATCTAGAAATAGAAATACCATTTGACTCAGCAATCCCACCCATTACTGGGTATATACCCAAAGGATTATAAAACATTCAATTGTAAAGACACATGCACACATACGCTTCCCAACCCAAATGCCCATCAATGATAGACTGGAGAAAGAAAATGTGGCACATATACACCATGGAATACTATGCAGCCATAAAAAAGGATGAGTTCATGTCCTTTGCAGGGACATGGATGAAGCTGGAAACCATCATTCTCAGCAAACTGACACAAGACCAGAAAACCAAACACTACATATTCTCACTCATAAGTGGGTGTTGAACAATGAGAACACATGGACACAGGGAGGGGAACATCACACACCAGGGCCTGTCAGGGGGTTAGGTGGTTAGGGGAGAGATAGCAGGGATGGGGGGACTTGGGAGGACTAACATTAGGAGAAATACCTAAAGCAGATGATGGGGGGATAGATGCAACAAACCACCATGGTACCTGTATAGCTATGTAACAAAACTGCACGTTCTAAACATGCACCCCAGAACTTAAAGTATAATAATAATAAAAAAGAAATTCAACAACAAAAGCAAACCTCTAAACTAAACTAAAATAAATTAAATTAAATAAAAAAAAAAAAAAACCTCATCCACCTTACAAGTTTTCAGATATTTGAAAGCAACTCTCACTCTCCCCATTCCCTATTTTTTCCGTTCTCTAGGATAGACATGGCAATCTCCATATGTGATATGGTTTCATGAGTATTTGACATAATTCTATCCTAGTTACTGTATTCTAAATGGCCCATTTTTCCATATATGTTGTAGACACAGAAATGTGATACTCAGAACCCTCTTCAATTTGCTGCCCAGGTGAGGTCCATGAGGTAAGAGACAGCCACCAGTTAGTTACTTTGGGGTCAGCCTTACCTGCAGAGCACCATCTTAACTGAAGTTCTGCATTTCCCAGGGCAGCCCACATCCTTTGACTGATTTCTTCTGCCTAACACTCTCTTTCCTCTCTTTTCATATATTTTGCTCTTTAATAAATATCTTGTAATTCATATTTTGTCTTATTGTCTGCTTTCAGAGAACCTAATCTAAAACAGTATTTCTTTTTGCCTGTATTTCTCTATCCTCAGATTAGTTTAGAAGGTTTTGAACAAAGTTCAGACTTTCCACTTATGTATATTAAAGATGATTGTAAAAATATTGAACCCAAAATACTGGATTTCAGTTTGTCAGGACTGGTTTGGAGGCAGGACAATTGCTTGAACCCGGGAGGTGGAGGTTGCAGTTAGCCAAGACTGCACCACTGCACTGCATCCTCGGTGACAGAGTGAGACCCTATCTCCAAAAATAAAAAAAAAACATTGAGGATTGAGTTACTTTAAGATATATTTTAAAAATACAGATTGTAAACTGTAGCTGTCTGTTTGGCGTGCTTCTTGGAGATGAAATTTTCATTATTTTAATTGCTTACTATTAACTAATAGGCTTGACAAAACCTTAGTCATGGCATTCCACAGTCCTCCTGGTCCTTAATAGGAACCAAGCACTCTACTTGCCATGGTTTCTTATTGCTTGTCTTTACTGTAAGTGCTTTTGGAGCTGAAGCATTTGAGATGTGAGGACAAACCCCAAGGGCTAGACAAGTCACTGATTAGAATGCAAACGCCAGAGAAATGTATTATTGAAGCTGGAAGATCCACAATTACTGCAGCACTGATGAGGAGTGGTGGAAGAAGAAAGGAAAGAATCATTATGTGGTGGCAAAGGAAGTACAAGTGACCAAGATGTATTTAGACTTTGAGTTGGGATAAATGCACAGATGTCATGGTTTTCAAAGACAGAGATCTGAATCAGCCTTCTAGAAAATGAGCTGATCATGGAAGATTGATTTGTAGTTGATATTTTCGGCAGTGCCTGTTCCAACTGACAGCAGCAGCTCTGGAAGCTGCTGCCTGATTTAATTAAGCTAACAAAAAAGTAGAAAAAAATGAGAAAATATTTTATTTACAGACTATAAATACCTTGAGGAAACCAGAATCTAAAAGTCAATAAAACTTAGTGGTAGAAGAGAAAAAGAAATTCATCTGTACTGATTTTTCTTGGTAGAAAAATGATGGTGACTAAAATAATCCATATCCCCCTTCCAATAAACCCAGAAACAGAGTCTGGATAAAAAGCTGCAGGGAGATTTTTTGCTTGCTTAAGTAACATTAAAAGACAAAAATGTCAAATGCAAACATACATATTCCATCAGGAGGTGCCATGGAGCAATTTAAAAAGAATTAACAACCCTGCATTGCAGCTGAAATCAGAGGGCATTCCCATATTCCATTTTGGTTTGTTGAAAAGCTAATAGAAGGAGATAAATCTGCCAATGAAATGAGAATTGCTCCTGAAATATTTCAAAAGAAAACAAACCATCAAAACAATACCCAAATGTATCATGCAAATTTTTGAAAGGTTAAGGATTTCAAAGAAGGAAAATTAGACAACAAAATATGCTATGTTTTGAAAATTACTTGGCCGAGCTTGGTGTCTCACACCTGTAATCCCAGCACTTTGGGAGGCCGAGGCAGGTGGAACACTAGGTCAACAGATCGAGATCATCCTGGCCAAAATGGTGAAACTCCGTCTCTACTAAAAATACAAAACTTAGCCAGGCGTGGTGGCACGTACCTGTAGTCTCAGCTGCTTGGGAGGCTGAGGCAGGAAAAGGGCTTGAACCCAGGAGGCGGAGGTTGCAGCAATCTGAGATCGCGCCACTGCCCTCCAACCTGGCTACAGAGCAAGACTAGGTCTCAAAAAATAAAAATAAAAATAAAAAGCAGCAACAAAAAAATTACTCCTCCACCTGATTGCTAAGAAATCCACAAAATACTGCATGTATTTGCTGTGTATTTCCTAAACTTAAAGGAGGAAAGGAAAGTGGCAATTTAAGATTAGCTTCCTAATAGCAATGAAAAATAAAATTTTAAAATAATGTTTATATTTACTAAATAAGTCAATTTCTTTTTCAGTTGCATTTTAAACCTAGATTTACTTGGGTTGCCCACTCTGTTACCAAATCAAGTGCATACCTGTCCAGAAAGAATAGAGTTAACATACCATATTAGATTAAACTATTATTAAGAAATAAATAAAAAATCAAAGTTAACAGTTACCACTGCACTTTATTTTCCTATGCCTTTCTAAATGTATGTACACATACACATTTACATAGTTAATAGCATAAACCATACTAAGATTTTATGATTATATTTTTTTACTTAGAATTTAGTAAGGTTAGGCTGGACACAGTGGCTCATGCCTGTAATCCCAGCACTTTGGGAGGCCAAGGCGGGTGGATAATCTGACGCTGGAAGTTCAAGACCAGCCTGACCAATATGTAGAATCCCATCTCTACTAAAAATACAAAATTAGCTGGGCGTGGGGGTGCACGCCTGTGATCCCAGCTACTTGGGAGGCTGAGGCAGGAGAATCGCTTGAACTCGGGAAGCAGAGGCTGCAGTGAGCCCAGATTGCGCCACTGCATTCCAGCCTGGGCAACAAAACTCCGTCTCAAAAAAAAAAAAAAAAAGAATTTAAAGATTTCTATCATACTTTCATTTTCAAAAGGAAACAAGTTTATAACATTTTTCAGATTTAAAAATATATGCAACTTAAACATATGTATTGACTGTTTTTATAGTATGACTAGGTTGAAATAAATATTTAATAATTTAGAAGTTAGTAAAGTTTCCAGCTTATTTTTTTATAATGCTAGAGATAAAAAAATTCCAAAATATATCACCATGGATACAGAAAGTAAAATGTTAGTAAATGCAGACCTAAAATAATGTTTTCTTATGAATTGTTTTCAGTGATTACATGATAACATATTATGTAAGCTAAAGTGAGAGTCTTTTCTCTCAATAAAAACTTAAATATTT